>JARVGV010000861.1:12774715-12791462 GCA_031762435.1 Hypsolebias longignatus
GTACATAATTTCGTTTCATCACATGTACCACATGTGGTGCAAATGACAATAAAGACTCTCTGACTCTGACTCTGAAGAGAAGCAGATTTGACCAATTTCAAGTTGGATCAAAGGGTAATGTTGGATTCTGTCCTGCTGTATTTCTAAGTAAAATAATTACTCTAGTAGGAATTGCATTTATTACAATATTAGAATTGCTAACTGGGATCATAATGTTACATTTTATGACAAATTCTTGATATGACATCAACGAGCCATCAGGGCTGAGCAATTGACAAACTAAAACTATGTTGTGAGTAAATCAATTGGGGTAAAATAAAGATTTGTTTTTATGTAAGATGTCTTATTGTTCCAGATATAATATCTGTGTGGGGAGAAATTATGCTTGTATATCAATGACCAAGAGAGAAGCATCCGTTTATGAAAACTTGATAGTTTTGAGGGGACTTTTTCAACACTATGTGCAAAATAAACATAAATGATGATTTGTGATGACGTAAGTCTGGCACCACCTAGCGATCAAATGGCGGCGGTGCAGCGCAGCAGATGGATGGTCGGGAGGCACATCAGAGAGGTCACTCACCGCGGTGTTCACCCGCAGGACCTCAAACAGCTCCTTAGATAAGCTGTTCGCTTTTTGTTCCAGGGCTTCAGGCAGTTTTTCAAACTTTTAAAGTCCCATGAACCGCCCCGTCATGCCGGTGTTTCCTTTATAACTTCCCTGAAGATGCTCCATGAGTGTTGGTCGGTGCTAGAAGATGGCGGAGTCGGATGGTGGCGATTTTGCTCCGAAACATTTGCAGAGCAGGTGGGTGCGCCTGAGCTTCTTCAGGATGTATTTCATTATACCGGTGTCTCCGGCGCGGCAGCGTCCTCGGCTCTTTAACCACCACGAGAGGGCGTCTCGCGGCGCTGCTTTTCAACGCAGGAAACACCGAGGCTTGCTTTGTTCAGGCCTCCGGACACCGGGTCTACTTCAGCCTTGAACGGAATAGTTCTTTGTTGAACTAAAATAAACTTTTTACTGTAAATTTACCGTTTGTAAGGTTAAGATTATGCTTTGTTAGATGCGATAATAAACAATAAAATATATTTAAAAGATGCAAAGCAAGATTAATCGGCACGAATAAGGTTGAGTTTATGTCATTATTTCTCTTCCATTGTAAATAGCAGTGTAAATACAGTATTGTCAGATGTAAGTGCATTTATTAAATAGGAGTGTGTTATAAATGTTCATTTTTTATTTTGAAAACTGGAAATCGAGTTAGGATCTGGTGAAATAATTTATTTCCAAAACGACTCCGTTTTTATTTACCTCTATATGGTCTGTTTACTCTGTCAGATCTTGCATTATAAAATACATTGATCTAGCAATACTCTTCCATCCTCTGACCTTCTGTCTTGCAGATGCATTTTCATCTTTACGTGCAGAGATAAAATGCACAAAAAGCTTTCTCCTTGTATTTGTGTCCTTGCTGTGTATTCTCACTAATGTAAAGGCTCTGCACTAAATGCATTTCCAATTGACTGAATAACAAATTGCGTTAAATGTTCATTTGCTGGTCATCAGATACTCTTCTCCACGCAATGGCACCCTGCATAACACATTTATCCATAGATAACTTCTAAATATAACTGGAACTATATTGGATTTTGTGTAAATTAGGGAGAATATATGTGTAGTTTGGTCAGACAAAAAATAAAATGGGTCATAAAACATGAGTTGTTACGACACCTTTCTTTTCTTTCCAGTATGGCTAACAAGAACAGCACCCTGCGCTGTACTTTCTCCGCTCCGAGCCACAGTGCCACGCTCCTCCAGGGCTTGTCGGTTTTACGGGCTCAAGGTCTGCTGCTTGACGTGGTGCTGGCTGTCAACGAGGAGCACTTCCAGGTCCATAAAGCAGTGCTGGCTGCTTGTAGTGATTATTTCAGGTTAGTCTTCAGCACAAGACCTGAAGATGTCCATTTATGTTTTGAGCTAGAAGCACTTAGCACTTTCTCTTCTCAAGAGTAACTGAATTAAATCAATAATACATTAGAAAAGCACTGAATGCTTTCAGCTTGTTGTAAACATGTTTAAGTTTATGCTGCTGGGTATTTTACGTTTTAAACAAAATCTACACAGAAAAGCATTACTGCATATACATTTACACAAGACTTACAAAATGGGATTTGTATGAATAGTTTAAAAAAAATGGCGACTGAGAAGGGTTTGAATCATCATTTGCTAAACAAATAGAAAAATGTGACATAATGCAACACAATATGCTTATTTGTGTTGCTACGAGCATTCTGACACGATCATGAAACAGAATTTATGTTTTTGTTTTGAAGAGGTTTTCGAAGAGTTGTAAACTAATAGTCTTTCCATCCTCTTGTGTTTCAGAGCTATGTTTACAGGAGGCATGAGGGAGTCCAACCAAGATACCATTGAGCTGAAAGGTTTGTCTGCTCGAGGGCTGAAACATATCATCGACTTTGCTTACAGTGCAGAAGTCACTTTGGACCTGGACTGCATTCAGGATGTCCTTGGAGCTGCCGTGTTTCTGCAGATGGTTCCTGTCGTGGAGCTCTGTGAGGAGTTCCTTAAGTCGGCAATGAGTGTCGAGACCTGCCTCCACATTGGGCAGATGGCCACCACGTTCAGCTTGTCTTCCCTCAAAGAGTCGGTCGATGCATTCACCTTTCGTCACTTCCTCCAGATCGCAGAGGAGGAGGACTTTCTGCACATTCCCAAGGAACGCCTTGTCTTCTTCCTTAAAAGCAACAAGCTAAAGAACTGCAACGAGATTGACCTCTTCCACGCCGTGATCAGGTGGCTCCGGCACGACGAGTCCCGCCGCGTTCAGGCTAGCAGCGTCCTCTGCCACATGCGCTTTCCGCTCATGCGCTCCTCGGAGTTGGTGGACAGCGTTCAGACGGTGGACATCATGGTGGAGGACGTGCTGTGTCGTCAGTATCTTCTCGAAGCCTTCAATTATCAGATCCTTCCCTTCCGACAGCATGAAATGCAGTCCCCACGGACGCTCATTCGCTCCGACACTATTTCACTCATCACATTTGGTGGGACGCCATACACTGACAACGACCGCACTGTGAGCACCAAGGTGTACTATCTCCCCGATTCCGCTTCCCGCCAGTTCAAAGAGCTAACCGAGATGGAGACAGGCTGCAGCCACGCTTGTGCAGCTGTACTTGATAACTTTGTGTATGTTGTAGGCGGGCAGCACTTACAATACCGCAGTGGGGAGGGGGCGGTCGACAGCTGCTTCCGCTATGATCCACACCTGAACCAGTGGCTGCGCATCCAGTCCATGCAGGAGGCGCGCATCCAGTTTCAGCTCAATGTGCTGCAGGGAAAACTTTACGTCTCAGGAGGGCGCAATCGTTCCGGCAGCCTGTCATCTGTGGAGCGCTACTGTCCAAGAAGGAACGAGTGGTTTTACGTTGAACCGTTAAAACGCAGGATTTGGGGTCACGCTGGTACTTCCTGCGGAGAAAAGCTGTACATCTCGGGAGGTTACGGCATTGCATTAGACGACAAGAAAACACTTCACTGCTACGACCCAACATCGGATCAATGGGATTTTAAAGCCCCCATGAATGAACCCAGAGTGCTGCACACCATGATCAGCACGCCACGTCGTGTTTACGCTCTGGGCGGTCGCATGGACCACGTGGACCGCTGTTTTGACGTGCTGGCAGTTGAGTATTACATTCCAGAAAACGACCAGTGGACTACGGTCAGTCCTATGAGAGCAGGACAGTCCGAGGCGGGCTGCTGCTTACTGGACACAAAGATTTATATCATAGGAGGCTACAACTGGCACCTGAATAATGTCACAAGCATTGTCCAGGTGTACAACACAGAGACGGACGAGTGGGAAAGAGATTTGCACTTTCCAGAATCATTTGCTGGCATTGCTTGTACACCAATTATACTTCCTCAAAATACCACACAGCGTTAAGTATCTGACCTCCACTGTGAAAACTTTGATTCCACGTGCGCTTTGTGTGCCGACCGTTGACTCACCTGAAGGTGTGAAAATCTTAAATGCATGTTTATGTCCACGTGGACAAATGACTCACATTACTCAGTTTTGTTCCTTTTGTTTTGGAAAGCGTGTGCATTAAAAGTTGTTTTAATATGAAAACTGACAGGTTTTTCATTTAATGAGTAACTGTTGAGCAGCAAATTGTTATAGTTAATTGAAAAAAAGTGTTTTTCAGTCTAATTTAAGGCTTGGACGGTTTATTCATTTATTATAGCAAAATTTGTAATATTATGGTGTATTTAACCAGAAGTTGAACTGGATCAAGACTGTCTCATTTATAGCACTTTATTTTACAAAAGTTAAAAGTTTAAGTGTTTTATTTATCAATCAAGGGCTTTTAAGTTAGATAGCACAAATGGATTTTGTTCAATCATTTCATTTCAGTTAGTGTTTCTTCCAGATTCAGCATATAAAATAACAATACCTTGATTTTACAATTGTTTTTATTTAATTTTATTATTCACAACGCTAATTTGTACTGTGTATGTCACCACAGATTTATTAATTAATAAGCCATGTATCAACACTTAATAACTGCACAAAAATGAGCATTTGAATGTGTTATTGGTTTGAATTAAACATTATGGTGTTGAGTTATTTTTAATCTGATGATGTCCGTGTTTTCTGAGCTGAACGCTTGAATTTTTTTTTTTTTTCTTTAAAGTCAACATACCAAACCAGTGTGGACCTCTTAAGGCAGCTACATAATTATGGTAATGTCTGTGTTGTTCATGGAAAATAAGCTTTATTTTGGCATCTTTGCCCCACTTGTGTATTTGTTCCTGTTTTGTTTTGTTCATTGTAGTTTGTCAGACATTTAACACTTGTTTTTGATTAACCTATTGAGGTTTACCAGATGCACATTTTTTTTGTCCTGTTGAATGTGACCTACATGATGGTGAACATTTTCCTCTTACAAAATGTTTTTGTTTGTCTGTGTTTATGTGTCTTGTTCTACCTGTACTAATGAAAGCACAATACTGTATATTGTTGAAGTGCAATACAACAAAAATCTACTCTATGGGGAATGTATACCATTTGTGTAGCTTTATTTTTCATTAAAGCTGTATTATGCTTAAAAATGAAGCCTATTGGATTGTATATGTTGTCTTTGTTTGGTGGAATGACAAACTTCGAGACTAACGTGTCACATGGGATTAAAAACTACAGTATTAAGTTACAAAATACATGATTTTTCAACAAAGCTTCTGCTTGAAATAGGTTCACCTGTAACAATTGTTATAATCTTAATGTTCTTGTTAGTTACATTTTCTAATTAAAGGCGCTACTGAAACAAATTAGTAACTGTGAAGTTTAGGCTCTTGTTTGGGATGAGGAGGGCTTGCCTTCAATTCATTTGTATTTTTCTCACACCTTGAACAATCATTTGGTTTCATGCATAAACAGCAACCTTGTTTGATGCAAAGACAAGTCATTTATTTTCAGTTTCCAGAACACAAAATGACTTTTTTTTTTTTTTTTAAGAGAAAGCATGAATTTCATTAGTGAATTCAGTTAGGATAAGGAAATATTTAAAGGGGTGTTTTGGGCGAAGTATGACTTTCTCTTGCTCGTCACAAAATTTGCAACAAAATGCAGGTGTTTTGGTTAACATAAAACGTGCAAAGCTGCACTGTATTAAATTTATCAGGTCACTTTCTACCTGGACAATGTTTTCTGGCTGATTATTTTAGTCCACTAGATGTGAATACCCTTTTTATTTATTTCTTTATGTTACTATTTATAACAGGCATCTAGGGCACACGATCCCCCCTGTGGTGAGTCTTATTTTATCTGGAGCTCACCCTGCCTCAAACTCTGGCAACAGTGGGAGCAGAGAGCGGCAACATCAATAGGCACGTTGAGCGGACGTCGTGACGACAACCGCAGGCCCTCGCGCAGCGCGTAGCGTAACATTCCATTGAGAAGAAGAGGGGGGAAAGATGGCGTCCTCTAATAATCCTCGCAAATTTAGCGAAAAAATCGCTTTGCATAACCAGAAGCAGGCGGAGGAGACGGCCGCCTTCGAGGAGGTGATGAAGGACCTGAACATCACAAGAGCCGCGCGGGTAAGCGCTCTCACAGCCTGGCTGTTTACATTCGGCGAGCTGCTGTGTGGCAGTTAACCAACACTGCGGAGATACAGAAACATTAGATTGATAAATTGTTTAAAGTTCACGTCAGCGTCCTCGACTGCAACAGTTCAGCATGGACACGTTTCCAATGATGAACGCGCAAGCTGTTGTTTATGTGTTGTTTATTTTTCGAATACGAGTGCAGCGTTAATTAGCTTTTGGCTAGCTCGCTGAATATGTGCACCTGTTTCTCGCTCCGCTGTCTGGGTCTGGTCCGAGCTGCCACGGCACGCTTTAGTTTGTTTACGGGCGCACGAATCACTGCATAACATGTTTGAGGCGGTCGGCAGCTAGACAGCGAACCCTGACTGAGATCTCTGGCAGGGCTAAGGCAGCTTTGGTTAGCCAATCAAACGTTAGCCAGCTTCACAAGCCGTGGATTCCCCCCGCCCCCGGTGTTGTGCTGAGAAAAGTACCCCCGTCCCAGGAAGCGCGTTTTCAAGGCAACAGTGAGCGAAAGCGATAAATGATAGATTTACTGTTATTTTTCTCTACTTTAACGACTTAGTTATTTGTAATAATTTCATTTTGAGATATAATAATCAAGTGATGTACATTTATTACAATAAATCGGCTAGGCTGCACAATATCTATTGTAATATCAGTCAATATCAGGGTTGTGGTAAATATATTTCAAGTGCCATACCTTTTTCTTTCTGCATGCTAATAATAGATGTGATCCATGCTGGAAAATGCCCCCGCAGCTAAACAACATAAGCCAGCACAAAAAATGGCTTCATGGTTAGTGGTTACTCGAAAATGAACCACAATGGGCAATTTTTCAAAATGTAATTTCAAAATTTCTATTTGAAACACTTCAAAATGATGCGTAGTTTGTTTTTGATAATTTAATAATATGATAATAATATTAGGTGATTTATTTCATGACCTGGCAACAAGTATACTGTACTTGTTTATTGTTTAAAAACTCAATTTTCGTTTGTCTAGATTTATGATATTGGCAATTTCAGTCTGATATTTTAGAAGAGGAAATCCTGACCTTTAAAATGATGCCAGACTTTTATGAAGGGATTTCCCAAGGCAGCAGGCAGACAAAAAGTAAAATTTCTAAGGAAATTATTAAGAATACAAGACAGAGTTATTTCTGAAGATTTACCTGAAAATTACAATTTGAAGTTGGATTAGGAAGGATATTTGGTATTTTATTTACCGGGATTGCTAGATGGTGGATTTATGGACTACTTTTTTACGCAAATTTCCATTTCCTCAAAAATCTATATTTTCACTTATTTTGTTATGCAGCCTGTGCATTCTGACACGTTTTACCAGCTCAGGTCATATTCAATCCAATAGACTTTCACTGGTTTAGGTGATAGTGATGACAGAAGAGAAAATGTTGATTTATCGCAATTGATACAATCATTGCAACATTAAACAGTAAAGGTGGGTGGGAAAGGTGAAGCACGCACACCTGCCTCCACCCTCATTTGTCTCACTCTGGGTCCTTGAGCAAGGGACGCCCTTAACCCACATCATCTTCTCCCCTGGGTACCTTAGATGGCAGCTCCATGCTGGGCTGTGGTAGCTTGGTGGTCTGTGATTGTGTCACGAAGGGCATCTGGCGTAAAGAAAAACAAATCCAAGTCTTTGCGTGAGTTAATTCACTGTGGTGACCCCTGAGGAAGGGAGCAGCCAAAAGAAAAGGAACATTAAAAAAAAAAAATCACACATTGCAGCTTTTTCTAATATTGTGCAGCCCTACACAGTGCTTTTTAGGTGGTCTTAGTAAGAATGTGAATTTTCTAGTTGTATGTATTTTTTCTATAAATAAGGGGTGTACTTCTGGTAGTCTACCAAAAATGTCACTTATGCATATATAACAATAATATTTCATTAGTATTTATATGAGCTATATACATAAAACTGACATTTCAGTTATGCCCTTAAGGGTACTGAAAATGAAAACCAGGAGAACCTGTGCTTTTGGATTTTTAGTAGCTTTATAAGTGAAAACAAGTGCCTTGAAATGTGCTTCCAGTGATGGGGGTGGATTTCACAGCAGGGTGTTAATTTTACTTTTTATTTTCAACTGTTTCATTTATGACAGCTGATCCAAACAATAATAAGATTTACACATATTTAATTGTAATTCAGTGCCTCATGTTTTATTTATTTAAATGTATGTAAAGATACACAATCTTTAAAAAAAAATCATTTTTATTTGTATTTGCTAAGGATTGTTTTTTTTTTTTTACCTTAAGTAAACTTTGATGTAGCTGGTTACTTTTCTCCCTCAAAATAGGAGACTAGTGCACGGGAAAGTCAAGTAAGAAAGCGGCCCATTTCATTGTTTTGTTGTGGCACAAGACCCTGGCAGAAATGGACATAGACACGAGCCACTTCATTCCTCTCGGCTATAAGCACATGCTTAAAATAAGAAGGTTTAATCGAGCAGGAAGCGCCGCCAACATACAAACTAAATAAATAAACTGACTGAGTCACCTCTTTGAGCCATAATGATGCCAGGAAGTGTTTTTGTTAATTGTTGATTTGTTTGCTGGAAATGATGCACACCCATTAGGTTACAGTACACCAGTCTGAGTTGTACTGTTGTTTACTGCAGGACAAGAAAATAATCAACCACACAGTTTTATGGTGTTTGCCTGATTTCCTTGTGTTGCCATCCAGACGTTCATCTGTTACGTTACTTCTGATCATCGTCAATGTGATTGCAATTCTCCTTGGTGTGCAAGCATTACTGTTGTTTTTAATTACATACATGACTTTGTGGTCAAGTTTTGTATCAAGACACAAAGTTAATGAAACTGCCTTGTGTGTTACATAAAAAAAAAATCAACTTGTAATTACACCAGTCATCAATCAGGTCTCATTCACATCAGCTGGTTTATTATTTTAAGTAACTTTTTGTAATATTCTCTGCCTCTTCATTGTTCATAAAAGCCTCATTTGACTGCTGTGTCATGTAACATCTTTCAGTTAATCATTGTAGACATCATCATTCATTTTTAGCATCTTTCTTCTTTATGTATCAGATCAGTCATTCTCTCATGCTTTCATGCAATTTTACTTTGCACAGTTGCAGTTACAGAAGACCCAGTATTTGCAACTAGGGCAGAATCGTGGACAGTACTATGGAGGCTCACTGCCCAATGTCAATCAGATTGGAAATGGCAACATTGACCTGCCTTTTCAGGTGAGCCCTTAGCCTCTTGGCAATGGTTTGTTGCAGATCAGTGTATTCCTGTCAGCTGTTGGTGAATGTTGGACACACATGGGTTATAGGTGTTTTAAATATTGTTGAAAATTTAGATCAAAACAGGCTTTATACATTTCTTTAGAGGGTTTGCTGGCTTTTCTTTGGCTGTGATAACAGTAGGTCATAGCTGCGTATTCCGCCAAGTTTTATTAAGGCTTAATAGTGACAGAAGATACATTTTACAGGTTTTCCTTTTCTTTAGCATTCTAATTTATTTCCGTAAATTTTAAATTACACCATTGCTTGTCATGGCTTTCCATCTTTAAATACATTTGCCAACTCAAACATCAATATGGGTGGCACATGGCTCGACTCATTTTGAAGTGAACACATTTGCACCATTTTTCCTATTACTGAGTTTGGCTCTGTGTATTAGTGCTTTTTCCAGCCTGATTCATCTGGTGTGTTCACTCTAGAACTCTGTGCTGGATACCAGTCGGACAACTAGACACCACGGGCTGGTGGACCGTGTTTACCGTGACCGGAACCGCATCACATCTCCTCACCGCCGACCTCTGTCAGTTGACAAACACGGTCGCCAAATATCCTTTCTGATGAACCATGTGTTGATCCTAATGTTTTATGTTGGGTGTTGTTTTGGTGGAATTTTAATTAAAAGAAAAAAAAAAAAAAACCGCTTCAAAACTGCTTCTAGAGATTCTCCATCCCAGTATTGTTTTTTTATCTGAGTTATCTGTGATATGACACGTTAGTCAGGGACTATTTTCAGATCAAATCTGACCAGGTTGTGACAATTTTCTGTCTTTGAGTTTTTATTTGCATCAGTAGAAGTAAATAAAGTTGAAAGAAAAACATGACAGATGAGGAACACTAGTATTAGCTTTCCTTTTTGATAAGACAAGCTGAACAGTTGATTTAAGCTACTTTGACTGATCAGGTGTTAGAATATATCATCCAAGAGGAATTAAAATAAAGATGATTTTTTATTATTTTTTAAATTCTCTGCTTTATTATCCTTGACTAGATTCACATTGACAGCTGTCCTTACAGCTCAGTTTACCTCTCCCCACCGCCAGACACTAGCTGGAGAAGGTGAGCCATCTCATTGGTCCATTTGCCAATAGTATTACAACCAGCGCACACACTTTCCTCACTTCCAAAACTTAAATGAAACAACTTTGAACCGACTGGTTGCTATAAGTCAAAGCCCAACTAGTAACCAGGACAGCCACATACTGAGCAGCATGATGACAAATATGGTTCAGTAAAAACACTACGATCTCTGATGCTTGAAAGTTAGCTGCTAGAACATTTAGCTAACATCTCATCTTTTTTAATACACGCAGGACAAATTCGGACTCCGCCTTACACCAGAGCGCCATGAACCCGAAGCCCCAGGAGGTGTTTTCAGGGGGGTCACAGGAGCTGCAGCCTAAACGAGGTGAAGAGGCATCCAGTTACAAAGACACAGAGACTCTTTTATTTATTCATGTGTGTGTGGAAATCCAGCCAGCAAACAGTGAATGACATAAAAAGGGTTGATGTCACACGCAGGCAGTTTCTACTGCGTGGTGAAATATTTATAGTGTAAATGGATACTGATCTGCAAAGAAGTGTTGCTAACACTGCACTCAGCAGGCTGTGGAGACATTTCTGAATAAAGCTGATTTACCTAGAGAGCAGAATCGATAAACAACCGATTATTTATTGATTGTGCCTTTTTAGTGTGATGCTTTAATACAATGAAGTCAAGATTAGCTGGCTTCCATTCAGTCTGTCTAGTGGTCACCTTGCTATTTTTAGGCTTGAAGGAATCTGGTGCACAGCAGTACTATTTTCAGCTTGACTGGCTCAAATATTGATGACTCTTTTTTTTTTCTCCAATAATTTGAATTCTTTGACTTGTGTTTTTCTGATCAGTGCTGCTGCTATCGGTGCCTGGGACAGAAAATTCAGAGTCTGATACAGACACGGATGCTCAGAAACAGCTGTGGGATGACAAAAAGGTACAAATGAGGGACTACAAAGTGTACTCATCAGTATGTGAATTGTGGCTCATGTTTACATTATCGTCTCAGGATGATGCATCAACGCCTAATGCATGTGATGTCCCAGGAATCAAGTGAGTTTTTTTTTTTTTTTTTTTTGGTTCAAAGTTTAGTTATTCATTAAAGTGAAATGTCAATGAAGAATAGCAGCCTGTAGGCAGCAAGGGCGAACAAAGATGGCTGTAAGGTGTACAGGAAAGCATATTGATTTCAGTTACAGTGGTTATAGGCCAAAATGGATTTATATCCCCCACAAAAATAAGACAAACTATAATGATTTCATCAGATGAATAAAACCAACAAGTGGCTGGATGAGGTATAATTTTCATCTAAACAGAACTAGCACCTGACAGAAATGCAATCAAAACACAAACAAACAAAAAAAAAAACCTATTGTATGCTGTTCTATTCCATTCATATTTTTAAATGTAGGTGAATTGGCGTTTTCGCAAGAGCAGCTCAAACTGGAATCACATATACTGTACTGTAAAGTTTAAAATACCATCAATATATTCTTTTTAATATAATCTTTGTCGGAGCACATGGTTAGTTTCCTAATTTAGAGAATACTTTAAGATATAATGAAGCTGCAGATTTTTAAAGTATGGTATATCTCAGACAGTTTAGGCCATATCAGTAAAGTTTGCCAGCATGTATTTGTTTCTGATTTCAATTTAGGATCATATAAGACCATAAACACATTTCCAAGGTGGTCGGTTTCTTCAGTTTTGAATTTTATTTATTTATTTTTGTTACAGGAGCCACAAAGTTTGTTTTCTCAGTCATCCAGGTATAAAACAACAAAAAAGGTTGAATCATGTCATGATTCAACCTTTTTTGTTTTTTTACAGGAGCCAGCACCTAATAATAAATTAGCAAAGGCTTATTTGTTTCTCTGCTTGTAATTTTTTTTTTTTTACTTCTAAAATCAACCAAGACAATATCATAATTAATTCTGAAATAACAGAACTAAATGGATTGTATTGTTCAGAAGCTTTTTTTTTTAATGACTGAACAATTGTTTATTTTCTTTTTCTGTCTGTTTGTTTAGTATATTTCCATCACCAGACCAGGAGTTGAATCCATCTGTAGTTCCAGCTGCTCACAACACTGGTGGTTCTCTGCCAGACCTGACTAACATCCAGTTCCCTCCTCCGCTTTCCACTCCACTCGACCCTGAGGACACCGTGTCCTTCCCCTCGCTTAGCTCCGCCAACAGCACGGGCAGCCTGACCACAAACCTCACCCACCTGGGCATCAGTGCTGCCAGCCATGGTAAAAACCAGTCTTTCATGTGTAAAAGTTGATTTATTCAGTAGAATAAGTGGTAGTAGAATTCAGTAGAACTTTTTATCTGAGACAAAACGACTACAAAATAAGATGTGTACAGCACAATATCAATAATCTCAAAATCTTATTAGCAGGATACAATAAGGTGCTGTCCTGCATTTTCTTTACTTTCTGAACACTTAGCTTTTCTGAGCTTGTGATCAGTTTGGCCCAACAACATAAGTCACACGCTGCCCATCATTTTAGAATCTGACTCACAGGATGTCATCTTCTGCTCTTGAGCTGACCTGTTTACCCCGAGGGAAACTCTCCTCTTTGTTGACTTCCTGAATTTTATGTTATAATTTCTTCTTTACTACTGAAGGTAAAATTTAATGCTCCTGCCGGGTTGGGGCTCATATGGGTGTCTTGTTTACAAGCGATGGTAGAAAAGAGCAGGAGATGGACCGACAAATTGAGCTATGGCTCACAGACACAGGCAGCAGATGGCTGAGCAAGCTGTATACTGTAATTGAAACGCTGAAGATGTTTATGTTTTGGATTTATGATAGCAAGGGTTCTGCTCTTTGGCATCGGCGGGGCTCTGTTTTATCAACTTGAAGAAGACATCGGCAACAGTTTTAATCATGGCAAAGCTTCCGAGTCTGTGTTTGGTACGTGCTATGTGGACTCAAAATCAGCTGATTAACAAGCTAAACCGTAAGATTGAGGCGACTTGTGAGAATAGCAAGCCACCTGTGGCTTCTAGGACTCGACAGCATGTGGGATTGACCTTGAGGAGGCTCATAATGCAGATCAATGGAGTGTACCCATAAATCTGGCCATTTTGGACTGAGAAAGTTCTAGCAGGACTCGAGGCTGACAAGAAAAACAGGCTGCCTGATGAAAATCAACAGTTTTGGCTTATCTTAATCTGACTCCCCCCATTTGGCCTCGGATACGAGCCGCCTATTGAATTTCGCCTTAGATGTTGGTATCTAGGGAAAAAACTGTCTCATGAACACCCCCCCCCCCCACCCCACCCAACAACCTCTGTGCAGGCTTATCAGAACTGTGCCAGAGCTGACCAACATCTTATCAGGACTATGGCCTGTCTATCTGAAAGTGCTCATGGACAAATCTCAACGTCTTGATGTCAAATGCATAATAATTAATAAATGTGCTTGCCAGCAGAGTTTTTTGATGTCTCAAATCGTGTCCTGATCGGACAAGATGTGAAGAGATAGTTTTGTAATACCACTATCCACCCTCATGGTTCTTGCGTTTTTCTATCTAAAAGTATTCTGATAAAGAATAAGGGGCCACGCTAAGATAGCAGCAGCAACGTGCACGCCGCCCATCTTACGGACAACTGTACAAACATAATTTCACTGTGTCCCGGTAAAATGATAATAAAGCTTATTCTGATTCTGAAAATAAATTATTAGAAATAGTGTTCCATTAATATGTGTTTGCAGTCGTTTGCTCTTTATTTGTCTTATATTTTTCACACCTCTGAGTAAAAGTTGATTCTGACTGACACAAGAAAATCAGTCATGTTTGTATTGATTTCTTCTCAGGGATCCCCACTTCCTCTCAGCCTACCATGACTGTAACGGCTCAGCGCAGACAGCCTCCTGTGGTACCGCTCACCCTCACCTCCGAACTCCACCTCCAACAGTCTCCACAGCAGCTCTCACCCACCCTCTCCTCACCCATTAACATCACACAGGTGAATATATGCCTGAAGGATCACTTTTTTTTTGTCCCGAGTTTCCTTCACCGCAGTAAGAGATTCAGTTGAAATGTTGTTTTTTGATAAATGAACATGTCTTATTAATTTCTGTGCATCGTTGTGCAGATTGTGCAAGCTGAGACGTTAACCCTGGAACAGCAGCTTGCCCAGTATCCCCTGTTCAACCACCTGACGCCTCAGGCCCAGGCGCAGCTCCTGAGTGATCTTCAGAAGCAGCAGGCTCTCCCACAGGGCATTCAGCTTATTGCTTTGCCAACCCTGGCCTCGTCTGGGACAGCCACAGCAAGCAGCCCATCTCCAGACAGCCAGACCACGGCCAGCATGAGTATCAGCTCGGTATGAAACAAGAAAGAAAGTTGGAAGTACAGTTAATTAAATAAATGGAACCATTTTGTTTTTGAATCTCTGTGCATTTTACTACTTTGTCTTGGAGATTGTTAGTAGAACTGAATGATTATTAGCGCAAAGCTAACCCTCTTCCCTCCAACAGTACCGCAATCAGACTGGCTCACCAGCCACTCAGTCTCCAACCTCCCCAGTCTCCAATCAAGGATTCTCCCCAGGAGGCTCGCCTCAAGTAAGAGCCCACCCACTGAGCTCACTGCTGTTCCAAGAGGGTCTTGGTCCTGAGGGAACGCTAACTGTAGATAGTTAGACTCACTGAAATAGACACTGGACTTTCCACTGATGACACTAAGCGAGATTTTTGTCAGCCATCTTGTGAAGATCTTTCTGTATCGTTCTGCATTGTTTTTTGGCGGAAGCCGTACATTGTTAGTGCCTTATGCATGTTGTGTCATCGGTTCTTCAGCATCTAGGAAAAAAAACGTTTTTTTTTTTTAGTTTATTATAGTTTTTCTTTACTTCTGTCGTCAGGCTGCCCATCATTCTCATCTATCCACAGTTACCCACTCATGGTGCCATCCGCTGCACATTTCATTTCCTCATTAATGCTGTTACCGTTCACTTTGTGCATGGCTTGATGATGGACGCTATGATTGATGATGGGTTTTAAAATGTTAACTTTGGTTTGAGTTTACATTTGCTATTTACTCAACAGCAAACATAACTTTCTCCTAAGAAGAGTTTTATCACATGTTTAGTAGAAATATGGCATCAAATTATTAAATAATGACTCCGCCACCTTATAATCGTTCACACAGGGTTGAGCAAGTGTTCAGTTGTGCCTTTTTTTTTTTCACTGTAACAACATTATGAAGGGAAACACTTGGGCAGTAACTTGACATATGACTAATGCTGGCATTTTCCACCACCTCCGTTACTGACTTTCTCTGTTTAGTCTTGTTTACTTCAGAGGTGGTGAGTTAAGTGTTCTCATGATTATAACACAGACAGTAATGTAGAGTAACAAATCGGTTTCCCCACAATAAGCACATTTGTTTCTTCATGTACAGAGCTGCTGTTGTCAAGAGTTTCTCTGCACCTCATGTTCATACTTTCACTTCATGTTGTTTTGTTATTCTAATTTAGTTAAAAACACCAAAAGCCTAATGAAACGGGATTTTTTTTTTTTTTTTTTCACAGATGGTCATTCAAGATATTGTTTTTATTAAGACCACAGCAGCAGCAGCCCTGATTCTGAAAAGCTTTCATTCTTAGCTCTTTTATGTTTTAGTTATTCCACTGCTAAAATGTATGCTTCTAGCCCTAAATGCTTTGCAGTTTTGATTTTTTGTCACATTTCTTATCTTTCAGCACATTCCTGTGGTGGGCAGCATTTTTGGTGACTCCTTTTATGATCAGCAGCTGGCATCGAGGCAGACCAACGCTCTTTCTCATCAGGTGACACCGCTAAAGCAATAAGGGCAGAGATGTTTTCCTCCAGTTGTTTCTGACCCTACCCCTTTGCATTTTTTTTTTCAGCTCGAGCAGTTCAACATGATCGAAAGTCCCATCAGCTCCTCCAGCCTGTACAACCAGTGCTCCACCCTCAACTACACACAGGCAGCCATGATGGGCCTCACTGGGAGCAGCCTACAGGACTCACAGCAGCTCAACTACAGCAGCCATGGCAACATCCCAAACATAATCTTAACAGGTAGTAGCACCACCAGATCCTTTGGATGCACTGGCTTGGCATCTTCACACAACAGTCTTCTGTTTTTTTAAAGCAAAATTCAACACAACTCAGCTTCAGATGCACATTATCTGTGCATATACAGTATATATATATATATATATATATATATATATATATACACTATATATAAACTATATACTGTGTATATATATATATATATATATATATATACAGATAACAC
>JARVGV010000861.1:12804531-12825239 GCA_031762435.1 Hypsolebias longignatus
TCTATCTATCTATCTATCTATCTATCTATCTATCTATCTATCTATCTATCTATCTATCTATCTATCTGTCTATCTATAAGTTAACAAGAAGAGCAGTCACTTTTTGACTAATAATATAATAATAGCAATATAAAGTATAAAAGCCATTTTTTCTTGATACCATTTTGAAGTAAACCTATCAAGCAAACTGAAAAGCTGACCTTGAAAAACAAAACACATGTTTTTAGGTATTTAAATAGATTTGGAGTTTGGTGCTTGTTTAATAATGTTAATTTAACATGTTTTGATGTTAGTGAATAATCTTTATTTGTGGCCCAGCAGTAAACTACCTTTAGTTGGATGCCTTGTTGGGCCACAGCTCTGAAGGGGTTGGCCTGCCAGTAGATCTGCTCCACCTGCTTCCACATCACCACATAGAAACTGGAGCTGTCCTGGTACCCGAATATGAAGCCAGCATAGTCGTCGTCCGTTACTGTATTTACATGAAATGTCCCTTCAAAGTCCACACCGCTGAACGCAGTATAACCTGCAGGACAGATGAAAGACCAGACAAAAGAAGAAACAGATACTTTAAATGTTGTATCAGCCTCTCTGATATTCAGTGTTTTAGGCTGGTGAGAGAAAATTTAGAAAATGACCCATGTTTACTGTTCAATAATTTGTCATCTGGCCACATGGTTTACATTCAAATCCCATCTCATGGTTTGCTCATAGGTTTACAAACACAATATATTTTATCATTTCACTTTTCTTTCCATCTAATGTGAATATGAGAATCTCCAACTAAATAAAGGTACTCACTGCAAGCTATAAAATAAGACAAAAAGATATCCTAAACCACATCAAAAGGGGCAACCTGAAATTTTTTTTTATTGGTACATTACAGATATGTTCATAAGAATTTCTGAAATGCAGATATGCACTCATTGTAACAAAGCACTTGGCTGGATCTTGAATCTGAAGCTCAAGTCATGAAATTGACCAACATTAGACTGGTTCTAGTCTGGAAACAAATATGGTGGAATCAAACAAACGTAGAATTTTGAAGATGTTTAGGTGGAAATTTAATGTATTTTTTCCTATAACGGTGCAGTTCAGGGCGGCTGCATGTTGGAGTAGCTCTGTTACTTTTATTCTGAGTTATTGCATTTGAAAACTTTAATTCCTCTTTTTTCTGGATGTAAATTGCTTTTTTTTGGATGATTGTTTACTCTGGAATTGGATGTGCAGGTGGAAGGATTTTTACTGAAACCTTTTTAGTTTGGGGCATTTATGATGCATAACCATGGGAACAAGATGTTTTTAGGAGCAGCTGATTAGCATCTCAAAGCTCAAATAATATCTCAACAGCCCCAAATTCCAAATGACTTGAAAAGGAGGCTTCACGGCCGAATCCCCATCAACCTGGTGGCGGTGCTCGAGTACTTGACCATCGAGATCCTGGAGATGGTGGGGAAACTCTGCTTGTGACAATGGGAGGACCGAGAGACATGCCAGATCTGACAGCAAGCTGCATTTGGGTGGACGGATTGGTATCTTTGGCCAGATTCTTCAGATAGGCTGCAGAAGATCCTTCCTGTCCACAGCTATCAGCATCTATAACAACTCTTGAATGAAACCAGGATGATTTGGACTTGATTTCCTATTTGGTCTGGTTTTATAATGTTGCAATAAGTACCTTTAAAGAACCCAAGAGTGGAAGGTAAAATCTTGAGTCAACATTAACTACAAATGCTAATGGTAACCTTAAAAATCTTACTTCACTTGTTTCCTTTGCAGGTGATAATCATTATAAACATATAGTTCTATATAGACTTGTCCATGATATTATCTTTCATGTTTGCCTTGGCTGAACTCTCCAGGGTTTCAGTGCATTTCTTACCAACAGCCAAACCAGGATCACTGTTCATAGTCTGGACAATTTCTCTGCCCTGCACAAACAAAACAAGGGGTTTTAAATAAACATTGCATTTTGTGACACAAGACACAAACACACAAACAAAAAATAATGATAAAGGGTCTTTCAACCTGGTTCAGCACCACCCAGTTGGGGTCTATCTGTGCATCTCCTTCAGGGTCTAAAACAACCGTCTGGTACTCCCTGAAGTCGGTGAGAGTAACCTCAGCGTTTTCCGGACAAGCGTCAATGAGATCAATTATGGTGTCATTGTCAAAATCCTTCTGACACACATCACCAATGCCATCACCTGTTCAGAGTGAGAAATAAAGCTTTTACTGAGGGAAAAAACAAAGCTCCCATCAGATTGAATACGTCACAAGTGCTATCCACCATCCAAGTCCTCCTGCAGTGGGTTGGGGATCAGACGGCAGTTGTCAGGACCAGGAGGAAGCAGGTCTGGGATACCATCGTTATCATCGTCATCATCACACTCGTCTCCCTTTCCATCCTTGTCAGTGTCCAGTTGAGAGCTGTTGATGACGGCTGGGCAGTTGTCCCGGGAGTCTTGGTGGCCGTCGCCATCACTGAAGATTGTATAGACTTTTAATAATAAAGGAGAGTTACAGATGAACATTAATGAAACTCGTGACGTCACACAATCTACCTGTCCTTGTTGGTGTCACAGGGGTCTCCAATCAAGTCATTGTCTGCATCCATCTGAAAAACGAGACTTGAGATGTTGACACAACGCTATTCAAGGAAGGGGGTGGGCAGGACTCCCCCAAAGGGTCAAAGAAATCTAAGAGCTACACACTGACTAAAACACAGACACACGATCATTTACCAGAAACAGAATTATATCTTCCATAAATATTACACAATTAAAAGTTTTAATTATTTGTGCCTGAATCATTGATGTCAGACTAATTTTCACTCAGGTAGATGTGTTCGAAAACACTTCTTGGTATATGAACACACCGGCCTATAAACTGGTATTTGTGACAGTAAAGCCACTGATAGGTCTAATTTTATGTGATATCAAGATTTATTAACAAGTTGTCTTCATTGGTTCATTTGAAAAAGTTTTGGTTTCCTCTGAGGACATTCAGGGGACATATAGAGTTATTCCTGGTCTCAGGGCTTGATATCAATCATTTGTGATAGACAACAGAATAAAGCTGCCAGCAGAGCAACAACCTGAAGAACAGTGACGATGGTCATAGTCAAAATGAGCCAACTCAAACTGTCTCGACTCATTTTCTTTTCTTTCTCCTCTACTTCGCTCTTTGGATCTATGGTTCTGATGTACCAGCCTCCATGAGGAAAACCTCCTGGATGTTAACAGGAGCAGAGTTCTGTCTTTATGTGAAAACGGTGTTTGTGAAAAGTAAAGGAACCCATTTTTCACCTGGTCAGGGTTGGGGACATAAGGACAGCTGTCACAGGCGTCTCCCACTTTGTCTCCGTCTCGATCTTTCTGGTCAACGTTGGGAACCTTCTTGCAGTTGTCCAGGTGGTTGGGAATTCCTGACATAAGAGAATTGTGATTTAAAATATTGGAAGAAATTTCATGATAAAGCCTAATGATTGATTCATAATTAACACACTTAATGGTTCTTTCTTAAACTACCATTTAATTTATATTTAAATAGTTTAATTACAATGTAAGCTGTTCAGACATATTCATAAAAATCTACTTTATATATAATTAGTTACGGTACTTTTTAAGGTTTTATTCTGTTATTAAAGTTGTTTTATTGAAGCAGATTCTCACCATCTCCATCTATATCGTCATCACACTCATCACCATATTTGTCCAAGTCTGTGTCTTTTTGGTCGTTGTTTTTGACCACAGGGCAGTTATCGCAGGCGTCCCCGAAGTCATCCTCATCAACGTTTCTCTGGTCCACATTGGGCACCAGCTTACAGTTATCCTGTACACAGTGGGTTTTATTCTCTGTAAGTGAACTCTTATGGAAAAACGTGAACTTGAGTGGGTCGGTGGATGAACCTGCGTGTCAGGGATCCCATCGCCGTCCGCGTCATCATCACAGGCGTCCCCAATTCCGTCGCCATCAGCATCCTCTTGACCAGAGTTGGGTACAGTGAGACAGTTATCCTGCAAAAACAAACTTCTTGTTAGAGTTTATGAACCCCACACTTCCAAAATTCATGAAAAAAAAAAAAGATTTTTTTTAGGCTGTTGTCTACTGTAGGTAAGATACTGACCACTAACATTCCAAAGGCACACACTTCAAAACGCTCTTTGAAATATTTGCAACTGAATAAATTGTGTATATTTCTGCAGATAATAATTAAAGTCACCTTGTTGCAGTTTCTGTCAGGACAGTTCAGCTTCTCGTCGGGGAAACCGTCGATGTCTATGTCAGAGCCACAGAGGTAGCCGTTACCAGCCCATCCCACTCCACACTGAGGATGAAAAATGATTTACAAACTGTTTTTATTCACCGTGGTATGTTACATTACCACCATCAGTGGTAAAACACATTTAGGCTGTATCACCTGACACTCGATTGTGCCCTCACGATGGACGATGCATTCTGCACTGGCGTGGCATGGATTGGGTTGACCATTCCCACAAGCCCTCTCAGGCCTACAGCCACTCGTTTGATCGCCAACATAACCTGTTTTACAGGGACCACACCGGAACGAGCCCTGAGCACACACACAAGCATCAACCACATATGAACTTATTTCCAATAAAGTCTTTCCACGACAAGCAGCATTATCAGGTCCCTCTTGTAAATGAGTCCCGAAGACTCAGTGGGATTAACCTGTATAAATAAAAGTTGAATTATGTTAAAAAACATCTGTAAATGAAGAAAATTTAGCAAATACACAGTATTTCCATTACTCTTTTCTCAGACTAACGACTTTTGTTTGCTAAGATTGCTTTGCTGTGGCGGCCATTTTGACTAACTTACTTGACTTCAAAAGGTAATCAGTTTTAGATGCCAACGTTTAAAAAAATCATTAAAATACATTTAGTGATTCAACTTTAAAAACTTTAACAACTTTTTTATTTATGCGTTTGCTAACAAGCACACGCACAAAAACACACAGACTTGAGCAAAAACATTATTGCTTTCTGCCTTTGCCTTTAGTATCGGGTGATATATTTGGCTTTAAACAACTTTTTTCTAAATTTGTGGTTTGAAAAATGGCTAATTAGCCACAAATGTAGAGTTTTTATAGTCTTGATAATTATTTTAGTGACTAAAATTGCTTTTCATGCGAAATTGTGCCAAAATCAGCTTTTATTTCTGCCAATATATACAATTTTAATCAATTATACGTGTTTGAATAGTTTCTTAGGGGATATGTAAAAGCCTGTAAAAGCCTTAAATTAATGTTCTAAAGCTTTTTGTTTTGTGTACATTTTATCTTTCGTTCATGATGTTAAAGATCAACACGTTATACTCACAGGTGTGTTCATGCACACAGAGTTCTCCACACAGCCTCCACTGTTGGGACCTTCACACTCATTAATATCTTTGCACACCTTTTATGGACAAACAGAAAGACATAAAGAAAATTGAACATTTTTATGTAAAAACAACAAACTAGAGGCAGATAGTCAAGTCATTTTAGTTATAAAGCATATTTAAAAACAACGAGAAATGAAGAGAAGGGAATTAAATACAGTCCTGTCATGTGGATCAGTACAAACCAACAAAAACAACAAGTGAAGAAATGCAGCACCAGTGTTAATAATAATAATAATAATAGTATAAATTTTAATGTAGTTTGAAACAAGCCCCTCACCTGTTTGTTGGCAGACGCGTAAGCAAGCCCAACACCCTGAACCTGAGGTCCGGTGTAGCCTGCAGGACAGGAGCCGCAGCGGAAACCAGGGGAGGTGTTGATGCACCGAACGCCCATGTGACAGGGCATCACCTTGCACTGGAAACAACAAGGACACACACACACGCACACACATCAGGTCAAAGGATCAACTGTGCTGTAAAGATCTTTCATGTGATTAAAATAGATCAGTGACCGATTGAACAAACCAGGAGGGTCAGGTGTTTTTGTTTCTCATGTGAGAAGTTTTGACAATTCAAATGAAAAGTGGAGCTTTGAAACAGTCCTGAAGATCTTTATGAGACCTGAACTCACATGCAAATCAACCCCACTTTTTAAAATTTCTTTGACACTGTCAGGCAGAATTTGCAGAGTTTTATTCTCCAAGAGGCAGATGTTTCTGCTCCTCGATGCACAGCTTGTTTCAATATAAAGCTCTGACACTATTTTGTAATAAAATGTAGGATGCCGACATGATACGCCACAACTCACTGACCGCTGTGTCAGGCCAGGGTGCATTTATGTTTGCATGAACAGCCTGAAACATTTTGAGCCACCCCTCATTTTTTATAATTTGCTCTTTGACAATATTTCTTCCAGTTTCTTAAAAATAAAAAAATAGATAATTAGCCTGGATTGCTTTTTTTTTCTTTTTTTCTCAGTTTTAGTCCATTTCTGACTGTTTTCAGAAGAACAATTATGTTTGTTGGTTAATAAAGCCACTATAATGTGATTTGTTGTGGCATAAAAGGTCTGAACCAGTCTTGACTCTACATATAAAACTTAACAAATAAATAAATGAATAACTTGGATTTTTAGGTGCTTTGTAAATAATTCCACTGGCAAAAGTACATATTTTCCAGCAAGGTGGTTCCCAAGCAGTACTGAAGGAACAGCCATTGCCAAAGACAGAATATGATGCAAAAGCACAAAGTATAATTATTTTATCACAAAACTTGTTAACAATGACACAAATATGAAACAGAAGCCTTGTTTCATGTTAAAATGTCATGTTTCTGCACCTCATCCACATCTGTACAGTGGGTCCCGTTGCCCTGCATGCCATCAGGACAGGGCCCGCACTCTGGACCGTCAAGTTTCTCCACACACGTCACCCCGGGGTGGCAGGGGTTGGGCACACAGGAGGAAACGGGCTGAATCCCTCCCATCCCTAAACAGAGGAGAGGAGTCACTTTTTGCTCTGTCACAAAGAAAACAACTTGTGTTTTAAAGTTAACTTCTTGTTCAGTTTCCTCTGATAAAAATATCAGTCAAAACAAATCTGCATTCAGTCTGTGAAGTATTTTAATGTCTGGAAACTATTTGGACATTTTGCTAAATCTGGGAAAATTATGTGAGACAAAGAGCATAAACAACATCCTTGTTATGGCATCAAAAATTAAAAGAGGAAGTAAGTTATGAATGAAGGGTGCTGCTTAACTCACCACAGGCTTCACACTCCATCACCGTGTTCTTCAGGAACACGATCTCTCTAACCTGCAACATGCAACGAATGAGGAAATCCAACATATTTTTCCACCAGTCATACCAGATTTACAGCATTAACAGTAAATAATCCTGATCCAGCTTCAAAGCCGATGCAAAATACAAACTGTTTAAAGTCTGAAAAGTGCCTAATTTTTAGAAGGATAAGACTTACCTGTTGCTTCAGCAGCTCTTTAATCTCAGCCAGGACTAGATTGGTCATTTTAATCTGACTGATGATTTCTCCATCTGGATTTAGGCAGAAAACACATTTTTGCACTCATTTGATAGTTATGTGGGGTTCTTTCCAGAGTAGCAGCATCCAAACATTTTTATTAATCCGCAACCATTTTGATCAAATATTAGGTAAGAAAAATATTTATGTTTTTGTCTATTGTGGCTCACTGAAGGCAAACAGGTTTTATCCTGCTAGTTCATTTTATTTTTTTTCTAATTTCTCGTGTGTTTTGAGCTAATTCCAGTACACTTAAAAATCTTTTATTACAGTTTGGCATTATATTATTTCAGTGACTGATGCCTGCTTTCACTTTATTGGGCCACATTGCATTAAAATGATTAAGTCTTTAACTATTTGGACCATTTTAACATATCGTTTCACAACAGTCCCTTGTCTCCTTCAAGATGTTTGAATAGATCTAAACACAAAGCCGTCAGAAGAAAGGCAGCCACTTTGTGCACATCTGGACTTTCTGGTCCAGAAAACCCAGACTAAAGCCAAATAATGTCATCTTCAAACAAGACAGGGCTACATTTAGACACCACAGATGTGAAGTGAGTGTTCACTAAAAAAAAAAAAAAAAAACTCTTCCTTTGACTTTAACAACTTGATTGACTTTATGGTTTAAAAATAAATGTTCTGAACTTCCTTTAGATCAACAGGAGCTGTAATGCTATTCTGTTCTGTGTTTCTATTATCTCCATTCCCATTTTTTTTATTTTTTTTATTTATTTTTTTTTTTGGTCAAAGATCTGGGATTAAAAATTCACTGAGGAGTGAATGCACAACACATTCATGGGGGTCTTGCTCAACACAATCACTGCCTTCTGTATGGTTTCTTCAACAAACAGGGGCCTAGTTTAAAATAACCCTCACAGTCCGCGTGTTTTGAATCCAGCTGGGAAAAAAAAAAAAGGTTTATTTTTAATAGTGTGAATGTTTATGAAGCATTCACACTATTGTGATACATTTTTCTTCTGTCAGCGTCTTTCCCGTTCCACAATTTTTGTGCTATTTTTTCAACAAATCAAATATCAAAACGTTCAGCTCGTTCAGGAGAAGGGTGCTATGATTTTTGGTACTGGTTCAACTTTAGCTTTTTGAAACATTTAGCCTTTTCTGCTATTTTTTTTTTCCTCATAGGAAATGAATGGTGCTCATTTTACATCCATCAAATCTTCCGATCTGTTTACAACCTTTTACTGCTCCTTTTATATTTTGCATACAGCTTCTTTCAGCTTCCTTGAGAAATTCAATCTTTTTTCAGCTACTTTCAGCTAATTTCAACTGTTTTTCAGCTGTTTGTGCTTGTTTCAGGATCTTTCTGCTAACTACAACATTTTTCTTCTAATGTCTTTCTGTTAAATTCAGCTTGTTATGCTTCTTTCAGCTTATTTTTTCACCAAGTTTCAGCTTTTTCGCTATTTCAGCTACTATTTAGCTGTTTTAGGTTTTCAGCTAATTCCACTTTTGTTGCAATCATGTCAACGCTTTTCAGCCTAAGTCAGCAGAAATATGCTCTCTCCACTTTCTTCTGGTAGTTTAAGCTTCTTTCTGCCTTTTTTAGCTACTTTTCAGCTAGTTTTATGCTAATTTCAGCTTTTTTCAGGCACTGCAATTTCAACGTTTTTGTGATAATTTCTACTTCTTTCTGTCTTATTGGTCAAACATCTATCTGCTTTCTTCTGTGAATTTAAGCTTGTTCTACCTTTTCAGCTACCTTTTTATTATCATATTTTAGCTCATTTCAGCTGTTTTCAGATAAACAAGTTGTTCGTGGTAATTTCTGCTACTTTCAGCCTAATTGAATTATTTCCACTAATTTCAGCTTGTTATGCTCCTTTCAGCTTATTTATGCCATTTTTAATTATTTCAGCTACTATTTAACTATTTTATACTAATAATATTAGCTTCTTCAGCTAATTCCACATTTTTGCACTCATTTCAACTGTTGTGCTCTTTCTGCTTTCTCCTGCTGATTTACACTTGTTCTACGATTTCAGCTACATACCAGCATGTTTTTTAAATTTAATTCCAGCTGTTTTTCCAGCAAGTTCTTCTACAATAAGCATTCACAATGCATTTTTGCAGGAAATGCAATTTCTCTTTAGTATTATTATTTTCACAAATATGGAGCAATAGAATATTTTCTGTAAGCTACTTTTTTGCAGCCTTGCACGCCTACAACTCAGTGGGTGTCCGAATTTATCTGAAAGTCAGCCGGGATTTAACACAATCTGTGTGTTTTCAACCATCTGCCAAGAGTAACGACTGAATCTGGAAATGCTGAGTAGATCGTGGTTAAACTGGAATTAAATATTTACTTGTGTTATTGTTATAAGAGTGGAAATGTTTGGTTCAAAATGAATTTAAAACTCTTGCCAGGACACACTTCGGTGAATTGCAGTTTCTCACATTCATGAGCTTTTAATGGTTTTATTTATTCTTCAAGTCAAGATTATTACCACCTGGTAAATTTAAACTCCAATATTTATTGTCTTTTGTGTTCAGCAGTTAAAAGGCCATAGTTTAGCGAAGGAGTTTGAAACACAGGTCCATCTGTGTCATATAGCAGGGAGTTTCAGAGTTGGGTGCTCTAACAGGAAAAAGCCTGGTAAGCTTTAAAGATGTGAGTCAGGGTCTGTAAGACGGGGCCCCACTTGAGGATTTCAGACATCGAGCTGGAATAAAAAAGCTTTAAAGGTCGTGTGAATGTGGGACAAACTGCACGAGTCCAAAGACGAGCAATGAAACCTTTAAGGGTTAGTTTAGATATAATGAAGTGGAGATTTGTGGGAACATTTTAAACAATAAATATTTTACCTGTTGTAGATATAATTGTTTTGGAGAACTAGATCTGATTGGATTGATGAACTAAAAGCTTGTCTGAGCAGAGCAGAAATGGAATACTGTCTTAAAACTACTCCTCAAAGTTTCATTTGATCACCACTCGTTGATTTATCACATCTTACAGCAAGAAACAACAACTAATATCTTGATGTTCTTTACAGAAATTACCCTGACTGCTCTGGAGGTGCCACAGCTAGAATGACCAGTTTATTAGAGTTTATTAGAAGCTGTATCTGAAAATAGTTGATCAACATCTGAATAATGTTCCTTAATGAAAACCTGGAAAGACTGAAAATCTCATTATCATAATGTTCATAATATCATCAAAAGTGGCAAAACCCTGGATCCCTGAACATCACTGCATGGGCCCAGAAACTCATCCACAATTCATTGTCTGTAAACACAGTTTGTGTTCACCACCGGTTAATGCTCTGTCGTGCAAAGAAAACAGTATACACGAACACCATCTACAAAAGTTGGTGTCTTCTGTGGAGCAACGCTCTTTTAAATGGACCGAGACAAAGTGGAAAACTGTTCTGTGGTCGGATAAATCAAAACTGAAATTCTTTTTGGAAATCATGAACACCACGTCCTCCATACTAAAGAGGGACAGGACCATCCATACTCTTATGAGTGTACAGTCCAAAAGCCTGCCTCTCTGATGCCATAGGGGTGCATTTGTGTGGATCTTACACATCTGGAAAGGCACCATTAATGCAGAAAAGTTTAATAGAGATTTTAGAACATCAATGGCTCCAATCCAGCAAAAAAGTACAGAAGACCCAGGACTACTGAGCAGCTTGATCCCTCCATCAGACCTGAATCTTCAAAACCTCCAGCAGCTGCTCTCCTCAGTTAGACGTTTACAGAGCATTGTTAAAAGATGAATAGATGTTTCACAGAGGTCAACCTGACCCTGGTGCTCCTTTTTTAGGATGTGTTGCTGCTCTAAAATTCAGAACAACAATTTGATATGTGTAAAATGCTCCATTATGAATAAAATATGAGTATTCAGTTTTTATACAGATTTTACACAACGAGCCAAAATGTAAGAATTGGGGTTTTCTTCTAGAAGAGCTCAGCTACAGAACTTTACTTTTAGCTCTTTGAGCTCTAACTCCAGCTCTCCTGCCTCCAGCTGACTTGCCAACATTTTAGCAGCAGATGAGCTGAAGGGAGCAGAGCTCTCTGGAGCCTGAAGCTCAGGAAATGTGTTCTTCTCATCAGCAGCAGCTCTGTTGATTGAATGAATTCCAAGAATAGGTAGTGGAAAATAAATCACTGTCGGTGCTAACAGAACGGTCAAAACCTGGACGACAGAAGGAGAACAGGGATTATTTTCTCTGATTGAGTCACAGATAACAAGAAATTCTTTCTTTTGATTCATTTCATGTTTAAACCAGGACAAATAGATGAGGAAAATAAAGGATAAACAGTAAATTATTGCAGAATTTGGAGCACTACATTGCGATTTTGGTTCTTATCATTTCACCTCCATTTTATGATTTATACTTTAACTTTTATAATAAAATTTACAGTGTGATAAAACAGTAATGAAGAAATTAACAAACTGGTAGATTCATCTCGAGATCTGTTTGTCTAATTATTTCCCTAATGACACAGCTAATGGTAAAATCTTTTCTTCTTGTGATGTCAGCAGTGATGAAGCAAAGACAATCACTGATCTTACCTCTCTGTCCTGTCACAGTTTGTGCCCCCACGAGGGCACAGATCAGTCCAGTAACCCACAGCATGACTTGATTTGTGTTTATCTCTTCAGGTGTTTCAGCTTCGTCTCCACTCTTTCTCCGTCCCTGACTTGGTGTCTGAGCTCCAAACCTTTTTCCACAGACGCACGTTATTTCCTCCCCTGCTTCAGCTCTTATATCCCACCATCACCCTCCCTCTCTGATTTACTTCTACATCTTGTCCCCTATAGGTTCAACGGTTGAGAAAAAAGTGTGATTGCAAAACACACACACTGGGTTGGAAGCATTTATTAATTTAAATATTTTTTATTGCATTTTTATCTGTGTGTTTGTTGGACTTAAAGTTGAGCAGATTTCTTTCCTGCTCATTTTTATTATTATTATTATTATTATTATTATAGCATCACATACATTCTGTTAAAGAAAGTGTCTTTGTTTCTTTGTACGGTACTGTATATATATATATATATTTTTTTTTTTTTTGTTTTGCCATTTTTTAAAAACTAAACCAATAATGAAATAAATAAATAAAAAGTAATGCAGGCATATGAGATTTTGTTTAAGATGGAGAAACTGAGTATCCTACTTTGAAGAAATAAAGCACAACATTAAAGTTTACTTATAATTTACTACTTGTATCCACATACAGTACAGTGTTTGCATAGTAAATGGCAGTAAATCTGCTAAAACTAGTCAAATATTGTTGAGTAGAACATCCTATAAAATTCAGTTTTATGTTAGTTTTGGTCAAAGCTTGAAAGAGCTGCTGTGGAGGGACCAAAGAGCCGCATTTGGCTCCAGAGCTGCAGATTGCAGACCCCTGCTCATGTGCAAAGAAGTCTGACATCATTCTGTTTCACCAGAAACTTCTGTTTTTTTTTTGGTTCATGTCCTGAGAAATAGCTTACGGCTCTTTTTGAGAAATGTCTCTGTTCCAGTAAAAAATGGCCATGCACTTCCTCAAACACATGACTAAAATGTGAATCAGTAATGGGTTCAGCAGACGTTGCTGACATTCTTTGTGTTGGTTTGGGGGTCTCTCATAAGGTTCAGGTCCATGTCAGCCTGCCAAACACTCACCACCTCCACTGTGTTCTGATCCGGTTCTAAAGAAGCAGACTCATCTCAGTGTGGGCCTCTGCTGGAGATCCAAACTCGAACTGGACACCACATCCTTCATGTACCAACCTGGTGTCCTGGAAACCCATTTTGAATCCAAAAACCATTAAACTCTTCATTGTTTGAGAGTCACGCTGGAAACCTAAAGATGTTTCATGAATTAAAATGTCCCACAAAAATAATCTGAACCACTGCTGAAACACAACAGGTTTTTTTAAATTTGTCGATTATAATCTAAAATTAAACTTATTGTTGTTTATTCAGCTGTACAACAATTTCACTGTAACACAGATCCTTGTTGCTTCTGCACAACTTTTAAGTTGCTCCAAAGGTACAGTTTATATATATTCTGGACAAAAAGGGGAGGTAAAGTGTAAAAGTCACACAAAATTATCTTTGAAAACATAAAAAAAATAAAACACAGACACAATATTTTTCTGATTTTATTCAAAGATAAACAAAGTTGTTTTTATCTCAATGAAAAAGCAAACATGTTCTTTCATACCATGCTTTACTCAACATTTTTCATCAAGAGGTAAATAAATTCTCCTCTCTTCATCTGAGCTGATGAAACTTTAAAAAATAATTTTTTTTTTGGACAGAATGAAAAGATCCAGTGGAATGGAGCGATGGTTTTACAGCTCCTGAATGCACAAACATCAATAAATAAACGTCCATGTTAGGTGTGAAACTTTCCTTGGTATTTACAGAGTCCTCTACCTTTATCGAATACAGAAAGCACCATGTTGCTCCATCAGAAGGGGAAAAGACAAACCGCTCCTTATCTTCAAAAAGCGGGGTGGCTGGGACGTCTCATGAGTTAGACGCAGCGTCGGCAGCACAGCATGGTGTTTCACTCAGCTTTCTTGGCCTTCCTCTTGCGGACGCCCTCACTCAGCTCCTCCTTGCTCTTGAGAGGAGAAGACGGGGCTGCGGCAGGAGGATGATGGTTGTCCTCTTCTCCGCCGCAGAGAGGAGAGCCAAACAGCAGGTGACAAATCCAGGACTCAACGAGGGTGAAGGGGGAGCCGTGGGAGTGTCGTGCCGTCATCACCACCTGGAGGGTCAGAGAGATGCACACACTCAAAATACGAACTAAAAAATGTCTGCGTTCATGTCAAGGTTCTTTATTGTCATTCACATCACATGTGGGACATGTGGTGGAACAAAATTGTGTACACGGATCCCAGTTACACCCAAAGAAGTATAAAATGTAAAAGAAAAACAGTAATAAGACCTAAGATATGAAGAAAAACGTTCAACTAAGAATATGTTAAACACAGTAGTACAAAAACAGTATGCCAAACAGCAGCACGAACATGAGTCTGTGTGAGCAGATGAGTACGAATGAACATAGCAGCATGAAATAAATCAGCAGCATGAAATAAGTCAGCAGCATGGATAGTGAGGTGCACCAGCATCAGATGATAAGCAAGAAATTCAAATACTTTTAATTCTAAAATGCCATTTTAAGTTGTAAAAATCTGATAAAGTACTGTAATCTAATCTCTTGTTTTGAGATTCATTTTGTCTATACATTAATTATATACTGTATAGTTAAAAAAAAAAAAAGAAAATGTTTAAAATTTGTATTTCTTTTTTCTTAATCTTGTGATGTGGTTTGCATTCGGCCTTTAAAAGCCCTTATTGAAGTTAATGAAATATTATGATCAGATTCAGGCATTGTTGAAGGAGGGGTTGTACAAAGGGGGTGCGGGGGGGATTGTGAAAAAGACCCAACAAAGTGAAGTCAGGTCATCTGGATGTTTTTGTTTGTTTGTTTTTTGTTCAGACAATTCGTCCTTCAGTCCAATGAGCCACAACAAAGTCAGTCCCACAAGCAGCGCACTCTTGTGGGACCACTTGATCACATTCTTATAACCAATTTGGCTGTGGCTGCCTCAAAGGAGTCGACGGTGGAAAGGGTGGGCTCTAGAAACCATCTTAACACCAGCAAACTGGTTGGCCCACTATGTGAGTGTGCTGCTTGTGGAACTCAGTTTGTTGTGGCTCCTCGGACTGATGAAATCCTTTGGATGAAGTATGAAATTTTAAACATAAAAAAAAAAAATTATATAATAATAAAAAATAAGAAAGAAAGCGTCCGGATTTTTTACCTGGATTATTGCACATGAACTTTGATATTTTGAAAAAGAGTTATGTGGAAAAACTAAAAAAAAGAAAAAAAGATTTATAAAAAAATAAAATCCCTTCATGCAGTATGAGTCTATCATGTGTGTAAAATAATACACTGCTTTGCAAAAACATTGTGTGAGTAACAAATGGAAATGAGAACAGGCGGCACCTGAATCAGGTTTGCTCGTCATATTGCTCGTGCAGCCATTTTAATTTATTGTTTTAAATCTTTGCAGGTCGACAGGAAACAATTGCTGCAACGTTTTCCCATATTGCCTCTTCTAACATTTTCCTTCTTCTGCGGTTTGTAATAGTTTTATTTACACTGACAGCCATTTAGCGCTGTGATGGACTTTTTACCTGTCCAGGGTGTACCCCACCTCTCGCACAGTGACGGCTGGATATGGGCACCAGTGACCTCGACGTCCCGAAATGGAAGACGTGGGTAAAAGATAATGGGTGGATGAACGCCATTTAATCAGTTTGCACTGATTAAAGCAAAAGCTGATGGTTAAATCTGCAGATTTGCTGCAGGGAGCTCTCTTGCCTCTTTTACGTAAGTCTGAGGTTTCGGTTGATCCCCACCAACAGATTTCTCATTGCATCATGAAGCATCGCTGACACTCATAAAACTGCATGGGTGGATGGATGAAAATGTTTACCTGCAGCTATGATGTTCGGAGCTGAGTTATTCACGAAAGCAATATTTTCTGCTCCATGTTTCCAGCATTTGTTTTACTCTGGAGTTCCTTATTCTAGTCTCAGTTTCACCAAAACTCTGTGCTGGTGTTTTATTTAAACGACTTGTTAAAACCTGTTCAGAGCGATGCAGAAGCAGAATCGTACCTTGCATGTGGCCATGAAGAGGGTGAAGACGAGGATGAGGGTGCTCTTGGAAACAGGCAGCCAGTGGGCCTCCTGCAGGGTGAAGAGGATGGCTCCGTACAGACTGGCTTTAGTCGGGCTGCAGAGACCAAAAAACAGCCTGTCAGCAAAACAAACCACTGCAGCAGAAACTGGGCTTCATTTGGGTTTTGATCTTAACTGGAGCTTTGACTGAAAGCCTGATGTGTTTGGTTGAAAAGAGAAATGATTTCTTCACTTTTGCTTTGTTATCAAGATAAAAACCTAAAGTCAACTCTTAAACGAACCTGCTCATGTTTCCACATGAAAAATCATTCATAAAGTACAGTACACAGTGTATTAGGTTAAGATCGTTATGTTAAAAAAGAAAAATTAAAGGTTGTTTGTTAATACCTGTAAATAACATTAAGCACAGTCTTGTAATATCACAAGATCTCAAGTTCTCGGTTAGTGCTTGAAGTATGTGATGTGAATGACTCTCAGCTACTACCACACCACAATTTAGCCCGACATCTGCAGAATTCACTGAGGTGTAGCCTTTTTTGTGCAAGCGAAGCTCAATTACATGTGGCGGCCATCTTGTATTGGGTTGCCTCCAGTAATTATTTTCTGAACGTTTTGTTAAAATGAATTCCGTGGATGATGGGATATTGTGCTAACAGACAATCATGCGCGCACACACTCACAATGACATGCTGAGGACCTCGTTGGTCTCGGGTCTCCACACGCCGCGCAGCAGCTGCTCAAAATTGGACATAAGAGCCACCCCAGACCCTGAGAAGATAAAAATAGAAAGCGAGGTCAAAAATTAGGCCAAAACAGGCCGTGCTTTGTGTCTCCAGTTTCAGTGTCTCTTGTTCTGAAAGACTGAGGAGGTGCAGCAGAAACATGGAGCATTTCATAGCCCCTGCCTTGTCTGACCTGACAGGGTTCACCTCCTCAGACTGTGATGTAAACGAGACGCAGATGAGATTAGGCTGCACTTCATTTGAAGCTCATTTCAACTTTAATGTTAATTATTATTTGTTGTGGAGGGTTTCCAACAAAAAATAAATAAAAAGTGTTTCATAATACTGTATAGTGTGCAAAACTGGGAGGTTTGCAACCTTCCAGGCACAGTTCTGCTAATATTCTAAACAGTTTAACTTCATGACTCTGTGTTAAACTGATTTTTGTTGGTGGGAATTTTCAAAACTGTTATAAAAAGATTAAATGGAGGGTCTACAATCTTTGGCTCTGGGGCCACAAGTGTGTCTTTGGTCTTTCCACAGTGGCTCTTTGTATCTTTGACCAACAAAATGAAAATGAGTACCGGTAACATTTATTGACTTAACCACAAAGGAAAAGGCTGGTTCCATCAGCTTATGTTCAGTTTTTAACTCTGTCAGACACTACATTTATTTAAATTCCCACCTCATAGAGTGATTTTTCTCTATATATAATTCAACGTTTTTCATAAACTGAAGGAGAGACTAAACAAAAGGAGCTGTTTTACACACTTTACAGTCATAAATCATCAAAATACAACGGCTTCCTTTTGATTAACAAAGTAAAGCAAAATGTAAATAAAACTTGCAGCCATTTATCAGAAAAATGCATCACAAATAAATTAACCATTTGGTCAAACTTTGATGTTCTCACTTATCATCTTAGGACTTAATTATGATTTCAAAGTGAATTATAGTTTTTCCTTAAATATGGTGAAGTCTCACTTTGGCTGCAGTTTTTATTGTTTTGTTTAAAAGTTTGTTCTTTTTTTTAATTTATAATGCAACAAATGATATATTTTTCATGTAGTTTATACAATACTTGCAGAGCTATGTGAGTTATGCTCTGTGGCTCGGGACAAACGTTATTTAGCCACAGAAGGAGCAGATAATGGACCGTATGAGTAAAATATAGTGAACTAATTAGGGTTTTTCTGTCAGAAAGTCAATTAGTTGGTAATAAACACATTTAAGTTGTTGTTTCCAAACAGAATTAATCTGTTTCTCATCCCTCGTTCAGGGACAAAAACACATTCTTACACGTTTTGAAGCCCGAGTTATTTTCTGCTTGGTTAAAGATACAGTATTTAAAAGTAAAACACCAACCTTTGACATATCCAACGATCACCATGACGAAGAAGCCGTGATGATAGGCGTGGTGGGCGTGGTGAACACCTGCGGCAATCTTACGGACGCGCACGACCTCCTTCAGGGCCACCAGCACCAGCTTGACTGGCAGGAAGGCCACGCATTTGTAGAAGAGGTTCAGGGGGCAGTAAAAAATCAAATACCTGTTTGTATTTCAAACGGAGGCAGGAAGATGACACATAAAATGAAATAAATAAATAAACCACAGTAGAGAAAAACACGTTAAAAGCTTTGATCATGAGCATCCATAATTTAAAATGGTTTGTTCATCACAAACAGCTCTCAGAGTTGAGAAATTAATTTTAAAGCCCCAAAGTATAAACTTATGAACTGAAATGTTCCAACGATATGGAGGTAAAAGTGTTTTCAAGCAGTTTGGATGATATAAAATTAGAAATAAGTAGCTCCAGATTGAAACACAACTGAGAATGTTTAAAATAATAATAATAATGATGGTGATGATGATGATGATGATGATGATGATGATGATGATGATGATGATGATAATGAAAATAAGCCAATCCTGATCCTGACGTCAAAGCTTTTCTCAATAAAAGTAAATCAAAATCACAAAGCTCGCACATGAAGGACAGACAGGGAATGTCTTCTGTCGTTTACTGGTCTAAAGGTCTGATTAAAGCAGATGTTTCTGGGGGAGCCTTCCTCACCAGACAGCTGAGGCCAGCAGGATGTGGCTGTTGTGTTGGAAATAGTCGACGGGGCTGCTCCCGAGCATGATGTCTGCCAGGATGTAACTACCGAAGCAGTAGAGCATGGCACAGAGCCAGGAGGCCACTGGACTCCTGCGAGAAACCTCCACAGAGCCTGGGGAACAGAAGACGAGCGGTCAGGGCCCCAAACGATGGACATAAAGAGACTTTCACACAGGGTTGTTGAGACTTTGCTCAGTTTAAGAGGTTTAATTAGCTCTCAGTTACAATAAAAAAACTGTTGTCAATAAAGAAGAGAAGGAGGGAGAAAGAAAAGTGACTAAAACTGAACTTTTGCAGGTAAATAATTCTTAAAATAATTTTTACTTTTATCTTTAGTGCCCTCTAGTAGGCATTCTTAAACATGACATGGTTAAACAGCAAAATAATATTTTTTATTAAAAGCAAGAATTTTCACTTGAAGTCATTCTACTTGAACATTTGATTTATTCCCAAACATATACAGTATAAAAATGTGAAACTTTATTACAACTAATCCAAGATATATTTCTAAATGCCTTTAATAAACCTCAATTGATCCTGAAAATCTTACTTGTAAACACTGTTTTGGATACTCTGCAAGAAAACAAACTACAATGTTTTTATTTTTTATTTTTTTATTTAAATATGAGAATTAACATTTATTTATGAGATATCTTGTCTTAAAAGTCACACTGTTCCAAGCAGAGGACTTATCATCCGTGCACCCAGTGTGTTTCTGTGAGCTGTATCTTCAGCTGTTTCAGGACACGCCCTGTTCGTACACGTTTTCATCCTGAACTAATATTGACTCCAGAAGACAACACTCATTTATGAATTCACAGACAGTTTTAGCAGTGCTTCATAAACAGACAGAGTATTTTATAGTAGATCATTTATTTTAACATTTTAAGCCACAGCTATTGTCTCTAACTCATTCAGTCTTACAGCTAACTTTGGTGGGGCGTCCCTCTGTCATACGATCACATGAGACTGTGCACAACATTAAAGGTTTGACTGAAACAGCTGCAGCTCCTTCATTTCTCATGATTTTAGTTTAAAACTCTGATATAATCTTAATGCCATGACCTTTCTCTGTCGTGCTGGTTTTATTGTATTTAGGGCAATGCTTTTTAATGTCACGTTCTGCACCTTCTTTTTCTCGTTTGTGGATCTCAACCCATTCTTATTTTTTTGTTTCCATCTTTGTTGCAGCTGATGTGTGGTTTCTACTGAAATGTTAGATGAAATGTGCAGCCTGCTGTACCTGCAGGCACGTTCAGTCATCTGGATTCAGCATTTGTTCACAAGCACGATGTGTTGTTGAACTTTAAAGTGGCCTGTGTGATTTTCACGGCTATCCACATGCTAACTTGAGACGTGCACCTCCAGCAACAGGTGGGAGGGGGTGTTGTGGTGCGACTGGAGCATCAGAGTAACGGGATCCTGAGAAATGCTGCCTCGTTCCATAAATACATCTCTACAGCTCTTCCTGCCACGCAGCCATTGGGCAGGGCATGACCTCTGACCCCACACTTGTCTCTCCTTCCCCTACATTTAAAACTCATTCATGTGCTCTTGTAACATGTGCCATGAACGGTTGTCGCCACCGTGACAGCACTGACCAAAGGTGTTCTCACACGCTGCACGAGTCATTTGACTTTCAAATTATTGGTATGAAAATTCTGCAATGTTGAAGTTAAACAGGGAGAAACATCCTGCAGTGACTTTACCTCTTAACAAGATAAATGTGATAAA
>JARVGV010000861.1:12863076-12877104 GCA_031762435.1 Hypsolebias longignatus
TACAATATATATATATATGAATGTTTCTGGTCCATGCCCTGCTATCACTTTTGTTGTGACTTGGTGCTATATAAAGACACTGAATTGAATTGAACTGAACTGAATTGAAATGATTGTATTTTTGGTGTCCCTACTGCCTCTAATGGGGAGAACAGGCTGCAAAATGGAAAAATATGATAATTTTCACCCTAAATAAGCTTTTAGAAAGTTTATTTTTAATCAATGCAAATAGAACATAATAGATTGTTTCACTCAGGAAACAAATATAATATAATGTTTCATTTGTTCAAGAACACAGTGGGAGTGCTTTAGTGAGAAGTTTGAACCTGAAGGTAGCGCTACAGCTGCAGGACACAGTGAAATGACAGCTGGGAGTTGACTCACCCCAGTTCTCTCATCCAAAACTTTTAAACCGGTGGAAGAAATTTTCAGCCAAATTCTTGGCTTGTGTTTCCCCTGCTTCCTTGCTGCTGCCTCGAAGCCCTTCAAAACACAGAAAAACATAAAATAAAATATGAAATCCAAGCTGCAGCTTGAATGTAGCACACTCAGTGAGCTTTGTCAAAATTTGAGTTATCCAAATAAATAACTGGAAAATACTGATTCTGTAACTATCATTTAGAAAAAAAATTTTTATTTTATATATACACTCTAAATATCCACAACAGCAAATGGGGATTATTATTCTGCTACAAAAATCAGAAAACCTGAAGCTAATTTAGGTTAATTATAAAATAAATTTTGTAATGCATTGCGTAGTTTTGAACTGTGCAATAAAAATGTTCAGAAACTCAAGAGTTTCTGGCTCATTTGAATAAAGATTTGAATCAGAGAATATGAATGTTTCCTGTTGCAATCATTTTACCTTTTAGAATGGCCAGGTCTTTTGTGACCCATTGCAGGGAACGAGGATTAAGTTGCAAGGATAAAATAAACATACTTCAGCTGAAACATTGGTAATAAGTGGATTTTGTGAAAATATGATGAATAAATCCTTATCTATCAGACCCTTGAATAAAATGTTTGAAATATAATCATAAAGAATGTTTTGAAAAAATTTCTGATCAACAACCAACAAACATTTTTAGCAGAATTTAATTTTATTTATTTATTTATTGCTATATTTCCTGAAAGCTACTTGAAGCTATTTTCAACGTACAGTAAAAACAGGGTTTGGGATTTTCCAGGGGTTATTCCAATTAGCAAGACAGATCAAGCCACTCATTATATGTCAATTATCAAAATTAGGCTTAAAAGGCCAAAAATCTGAAAATGTGCTTTGTTTACTTTGACCAAATCTGACTTTATCTTTGATTTGATGGGTTACATTAATCTGTGTTAGATTTATTCTAATCCTATCCTTTGTTTCTTGTCCTGGTTTCAGCGTTTTTGTACTTTATTTTCTGCAGACTAAACCTTTAACTCTGAACAGACACAAACTCAGAAGCTGTTATAAAGCGTTTGAGGTTATTTTTCACAACTTCTAGAGCAGCTTGCTGCGATGAGATCAAAAAGCCTTAACGTCCTAAATCAACTACAAGTTCAAACATCCACTGACGTCAGGTTTTAACCTCACGTCATTTCTGATGTTTATTTTTAATTTTCTCTCTAATAAAATGAGTTCAGAGGGAAGAAGAGGGCATTTATTTTGGCATCAATCAGCGGACTAACCTTCAGCTTCATCATGGAGTCCCGACACATTTTCTCGCCCTGGGCGTCGGGTACGGGGTCAATGCCAATCAGCTTGGCCCTGTAGCGAACCCCATCACCATGGAAACGGGATGGAGTGCCGTCTGGTATTTGTGTATGAAAAAGAAGATGGAAAGTGTGAGAAAAACTATGACTCTGAGAGCCCCAGCTGATGTTCCTCTCATATTTTATTAACATGGAACATGTTTAATTTCTCACCTCTGTTTGATTTATTCAGATTTGCATGTCTGAATCATACATACTGTATATTTGTCTGTCATTTTGTCTTTAACATTTGCCTAACTACTTCAGTTAAGGGTCAAAAGGAGAAAAAAAAAAACGTCATCACATTTTTAACTTTATACGTTTTTTACAGTGCTTGCTTCAGCAGTTTGTTATAAAACTCCTACAGGTGCACTTTTGTTAAAACACAGTCCCGCATCATAAAATGATTTCTTTGAAATAGTGTCCACATTGAAGACATGCAAGGCAAATATCCATCACTTTTATTTTTTTTTTAAATAACAGCTATTTAGTCTGTATGGGAACAGTTGTAATTTATCCACCAAATACTGTAAACAGAAAATAAACCTTTTGACATAGAAGCTCAAGAAGTCAAAAGATTTCCAGTCAAAAGTTTTCTGAAAACAGCTGGAGACCTTCCAAATGTGCACAAAGGAGGAACGAGGAAATCTGAAACAGACAAACTGGACTTTCTTTATTTTTCTTTCCTTAATTTATAAAAAACAAACAAACAAAAAAAATTCCTGGATGGCTGAGAGTTTACATGAGGAACAAGGAAGAAACAGTGAACTTTATTTCCTGGAAATGCTCCACTGTTTTCATCAGATGAACAAAGTTTGTCCCAGAACTGAGCACGCTGGTTTAGGAAATCTGTCATTTGGGTGGTAATTCAGCCTAACAATTTTAAAATGCATGCAGTGTTAATTGAAAGAGATGTTTTTTTGTCAATGACAGTGTGTGTCTCAATAATGAAATGCTTCATACACAACTGAACGGGTTTTAAATAAACTTTTAGAACATTTTCAATGGATGAGCATCAATAACTGAATAACTTTTGAAGTCAACCCAATTTAATATGTCTGCTGCAGCTCAGTTTAGCCTAGACAAAAATGGCTATGCTTCAATAGGTTTTTATAAAATAGAGCTGCTTTTTTAGTAGCTGAGTGTTAATTACAACCCATACGCTACATGGTTAGAGCAGTCGTCCTCCAGTGCGAGACCTGGGGCTTCGATTCCACCAGCAGTCACATGACGAAGTGTCCCTGGGCAAAACACTGAATCCCTCATTGCTTCCGATGTGTGTCCCATCAGTATGAATGTGATAAAGCACTGCTTAATCTCTACAGATTCAGATTAGCTTTGTATAGATCTAGTAGTGTGCTGTTTGAATGGATAAATGAGGCACAGATTGTAGTGTAAAGAGCTTTGAGTGTCTTGATAAGATAGAAAGGTGCTATATAACTACTGTCCATTTACCATTTACTAAAAGATCACACAATATGACCAATATATTATTTTCATATTTTGAAGAAAGTAACAAAAAGACCATAATTTCTCAGCAAAACGAATCAGAAATCAGAAAACACTGTTGTTTTCTGAGAGTGAACTTGGACAGCCAGCCGCAGCCAAACACAGTCATACCTGATGTTCTGGAGGTCAGCTCGGGTCTAAAAGCAGTTTGTCCCGGTACTGGAATGCTCCCAGCCATTTGTGCCATCTCAGTCATGATGCTGTGGGTTTAGAAACCTGGTGGAGGCTGTCACACTGCAGGCTGAAAGGTTTGAAGAATAATTTATCCCAATTGTCAAAATAAAACATTCAGAGACAAATTTTTGTGTTTTAGCATGCAGAGGAGAAATTATTCCACCTCACCTGATTGTTGTGTGTCTCTGACCCAGATGATTGGCCCGTTCCTAAAGCTGAAGCTGCAGAGCCAAAGGTCAAGCTGCAGACTCACTGGTGATATATTAACATCCGCTGGGAGCTTCACATGCATGGGAACTCTTAAAGGACTGAAGAGGCCTCATTAAAAAGGATCCACAGTGCTTTCTCTTTCACCGAGTGCTTCTGAAGTCACGTTTCCCTCAAGGACAGGATCTTTGGTGGTATTTTCCTAAAAGAACCCTTCAACTTAAAGAGGTTGTAAAAAGTCATGTGGAGGTGGGTTTGAACTCTGTGGAAAGTCTGAACTTTCATAAAAGCTGTAAAATAATCCGTGGCTGTCACATTTGCATTAGCCAAGGTAGCAAATACTGGCTGCACCATCAAAAAGTAAATGTTCACCATGAAGCCACCCAGAGGTGCCAAAGAGCATTACATATAAACTTGGAACGTTTTGTCAACTAATGTTTCTGAACTGTCAGCACCATTTATTTTTTATTTTTTTTAAATATTACAAAAGAAATGACAGTGACGATTATAATCAGTATTATTTAAAAAAATATATAGTTTCCGTTTCTAAAACTCAAAATCTTCAACAGCATCAACTTTAGTACAAATATGTCTGATTTATTTAGTCATGAACTTTTGACTCTTCCCCCCTTGTCCCATGAAGGAGGGCCTGTGTGGGAAATCCAGAACAAGTTCTGGTTTTACTCCAAAACCCTCCATTAAGTAAACTTAATTCTGCCCATTATGGAGGGAGCGTTGAACGAGTGTGGGTCAAGATGATCCAGATGACATCACCATGACAACACAAGCGCTGTTTATTTTCTCAAACAACACAAATCTCCAAATCCAGGAGGAAACGATGTGACGGAAAACTTCAGCTTGACATAACTTAATACATCGTTTTGTATTGGAAAATCCTAGTTTTGAGGATTTTAGAGTTGTGTTTTCAGCATTTTGCAACAGTAAGGGACATTTAATTCACAAAATCAAAAGCGTTCGGACAAGAAGTTCACACTTGAGCAAACCTTGTTCCTACAGTTGCATTATTAAGACTTTAGTAAATGTTTTTGCATCACTTTATTGACCAAAATGTAATTTTTACCACAATGTTTTATACATAAATCCAAGGAAAATATAGTATTTTATTGTCTCCTCTAATTCACAAGGCTTCCTTTGCAAACGATGCACTTTTACGTCATGTACCGGATGACATGATATAAATTAGCTTCTGTAGGAAATCCCTTAGAACAAGAATAGCTTTCCTGGAGATCTCTTTCAAATTGGAGGATTTGTTCAAAATCTAAATAATCTACCAAAAAATGTTTTGGTCATAGCAGCAGATTTGTCAGAGCAGTGAAGACTTCAATAACCCGAGGAAATGAAATGTCATATTTAATTATCTCTTCTGGTTAAGTCATGAAAAGGTCAGGTATTGTTGTCATATCACTGATCGGGTTTCAAGTTCCGGGCAGTGCAAGGTGATGGTTGTGTTTCCCAAAAGTGAGAGAAGAAGATGAATGTTATCACACACACATGCGCACACACATGCACACATACACACACACTGCAGGGCTGGGCTCTGGGAGAACTGACTGACCTGTTATTAGAACAGCTTGTTTTTTACCTGATTTTAAAGACGAGTCCCTCCATGTGTTACAAGTTGTACTAAAAAATGTTGTGATTGTGTACAAGTAAAAACAAGTATAGAACATTATGTGTGTCATTTTGGTGCTTTTGAAGACTTTCAAATTTTACGTCATTCGGTGAACATGATAAAAAGGTTGGGTGTCATGTTTAGTCACCATCATCTTCTGTTGGCATTATAAGACATAAAAACAAGTACAACATGCATTATTACTTAATTCAATTCAGTTCAGTTTATATAGCACCATCATAACAGAAATTGTCTCAGGACACTGAACAAAAACATCCACATACGGTACATAAAAAGTCAAGTTATGTCTTAAGGAAGGAAGCCAGCAGCTTGTGTTGAATCTTCACTTCGTCTCCCTTCCTGAGCAAGCACCAAGGCAACAGTGGGAAGGAAAGACTGCCTCAGAATAGGAAGAAACCTCCAACAGAACCATGCTCAGGACAAACGAAGTGGCATCTACTTGACCAGCTGGGGTTTGAGAGGACAGGAAGGAGAAACGGGACACAGAATGGCAGGTCCAGGTGAACTTTCTATAAGAGGAAAGACAAAAAAATAAAATAAATAAAAATGAAAGCACATAAGATAGAAATAATTACAAATACAAACTGTTCATTTTTATTCATTAGTAACTATTTATTTGAGGAAATGTGGTCAATTTGTCCTCCAGCAGTCTAAGCCTATAGCAGCATAAGGGATGGGTCATGAAACTGAAGCCGACCCTAACTATAGGATTTATCAAAAAGGAAAGTCTTGAGCCCAGTCTTAAAACTGGACAATGTGTCAGCCTCACGGACAGAAGCTGTTGGTTCCACAAGAGAGGAGCCTGATAACTGAAAGATCTTCCTCCCATTCTGCTTTTGGAAACTTTAGCAACAAGCCTGCAGTCTGAGAGCAAAGTGCTCTGTTAGGAAAATATGGAACGATAAGATCTCAAATATAAGATGGAGCTAGGTTGTTGAGGGCTTTGTAGGTTATAAGTAACATTTTGTATTCTATTCTGAATTTGGCAGGGAGCCAGTGGAGAGAAGCTAAAACTGGAGCAATGTCTCTCCTAACTCTCATCAAAACTCTGGCAGCAGCATTTTGGATTAACTGCAGACTTTTTAAAATATGTTTTTGGACACCCAGATAACAAACCATTGCAATAGTCCAGTCTAGACGTGACAAATGTATGATCCAGTTTTTCTGCATCATTTTTAGATAAGATGCTTCTAATGTTAGTGATATTACACATTGGAGGAAAGCATGGGTATGTGGGGACAAAAACACACCTTCTCCAATGCAAATATGTTGCTTTTTAACTAGAGGACTATATCAAAAGTGACTAAAAATGTACACTTTCGTAATTTTGCTCTGAATGAGTATCAGCTGTATGACTCCAACTTCTGTGTTCGCAGGTGAATGGATATTTTGGGGTCCGGTTGAATCTGATGGTTTAGCTGCTCCTCTTGGTGAGGTGGGAATCCTTCGCCTTATTGAGCAAATGAAAGTCACTCAGGAAAAAGTTCATGCTCAGTAATCCAGGGGGGAAAAAATCCAACAAAGTTCAGTCAGGTCATCTGGGCAGTTCCTTTCCTTTTTATTTATTTGTTTATTTATTCATTTTGTTGAGACGTTCAGTCCTTCATCCAAAAGACTTCATCAAATTTTTTACCAGGACTACTGAGCATGAACGTTGATGTTTTGAACCACTTTGGCAATGGCTGCCTCTGAGGAGTCAATGGGGGGAGAGGACGGGCCCCAGAAACCATCTTATCACCAGCAAGCTGGATGGTCCACTATGTGAGTGTGCTGCTTGTGGGACTTAGTTTGTTGTGACTCCTCAGGACTGATGAAGTCCTTTGGATGAAGGATGAAAATACTAAAAAAAAAAAGAATAATAAAAAAAAAAAAAACATCCAGATGACCTAACTGAACTTTGATGAATTAACGGAAAACCCCTGAAACATCTTTATTCAACACTAAAGCATTGCAGTGTTGAGTAGAAGCAACACACAGCAGCAGATTTAATTTGACTAATCCACTCAGACCTCGAAGGAAATGCTGCAGATTACGGCTGGAATGAATGTCACAAGTTCCCTGGAAATAAATTCTGGGGCTTGAAGGTTCAGTAGCAGCTTCGGTTGAAACCAACCTCCTGTGTTCAAAGACATGACCCAGAGAATTAGCGTCAGCGTCTTGAGTTCTGATGTGAACTTTAAGGGCAGATTTGGAAAGAATCCTGTTTTCCGAGCCCGGTGTGATGAACGTTGTGTCTGCAGCAGTTCAGCCAGAGTCCACAGGGTCCCTCTGCGGCGGTCAGGGTGCACCACTGCATAGACTCTGCTAATTGAAAGTGCGTTTACTATGGATACAGCTGGATTATTCAAAACAAAGAACATCTCTACCTGGAAGTGAAACGGAGCAACAAGGATATATGGGTTACTGTCCATGTGTGAATATCTTCAGACTCAGACTGTATGACCAGATGGAAACTGGTCAACTGAACCTTTCAGCTGTGACTTCAACACAATGCAAACCAAACTCAACGTTGCACCCGACCTTATATTATGAAAACTGAGGTGCTAACTGGTTCACAATAACTAAACAGTAAGCAAATGAAACCTTAAAAGCTACTTGTTGGAAAGACAAACTGCTCCAAACCAAAGTCGTAACTCAGCTGATAATTGGAATCATTAGAGCTGTGTGGTTTTCATTTACTGGCATTGATTCCAGAATTTTAATTAATTTAGCAGGAAAAGCTATGATTATGGTTATGAAAAAAACTGGTTAATGGGGAGATCCAGCATTTTTTTTTTTATAGACCACAACAATGTGATGACAACAGACCACTGAGAGCTGCTGGACTTTTGTTGCCCTCAGCGTTTCCTCAGATTGACGTCATGATGCTTTGGAAAATATCCAGCTGTGTTTCACTGAAGGATGACAGAATGCGTTTTAAAGAAATTACACTTCATCAACAGAATTACTTGAGAAATGCACATCTTGCATGACAAAGTTTTAGAACATTAATCAAGCTCATTTTTAGCACTTTATGTGTTGGAGATGACTCTCAGCTACTACCACAATGAAGTTTAGCTCAATGTTTGTCAAACTGACTGAGATGTACTGTATACATTTTTGTTTTAGCTAAGGTCTATTAGTTGTGGCAGCAGTCTGGAATCAGACTCCAAACTGTTACTGGTGCATCCACTGATTACTCTATGAGAAATTCATTGACAGCGTACTGATTCATGAGATATTATGCTAACAGACAGAAATGAGCACACATACCGAGGTAGTTACATGATCACCTACCTTTCATGGCAGTGGGAGATAACAAACCCCATCATGAACTTCTTACAGAGCTATTTTGATTGTTGAATATTGTTTTTATAATTCCAGCAGGTTAGAAGTTGTAAGATCTGCAGTCCACTTGGTGAACGACCACCGTGAAGAAAGAAATCAAATCCATCAAACACCGTCCGTTAGAGATTTAAAAAGCTGTGTCCTTGTCTCCGTCTGTTGCTTCAGTCAGACAAATATTTACCAGCTAAATGTTTTTGAGGCCATGAAAACATCTGTGTGGTTTTAAAGCAACACAATTCAATAAAAAGCTGCTTTTCTGGCCTTCTTTGTTGTGAACGCGTTGGGTGATGAAAAATAATCTTTCATGTGAGGAGATGAAGTTATTTCTGATTTTGTGTCATTGCAGTGTCAGAACGGTAGAGGAAATGAGTCACAGTAAATTAGTGTGCATAAAAAACATGTTGAAGTGACTGGCATCATTTTGTTGTAACTAAAAAGCATGATCATAGTTATTTGTTTTCTTTTTCCATTTCCTGTCATGATGTGTCAGTTTTGCCCACTATTTGATTTTATTTATGCTATAAGTGAATCCTGTTTAGTCTCTAATCTCTTTCCATTGACTTTGCCTAAAATGTTGTGAGAGGTGTTTATAACGACCATCTGCTTGTCCAAATCTGACCACCACTGTTGCTTTTGGACTCGTTTTCGCTGGAGGACTCAAGGGGATTATTTTGACTCACTTCCAGGAATCTGCAGCGTTCCGTGGTTCACTTTTCCCCTCCTCTCTCGCAAATCCCTGAACTACTTACACATCAGAAACTTTAGCATATTATTTTTTCTTCGTGAACAAAAATAACTCCTGGAATGCATTTGTTGAAATTTCAGCTGCTGGAATGTCACACGAGCTCTGCTCAGAAACTTGGGATCATTTTTGTGTCAGTAATGAGACTAAATGATCTCAGCCTAATTGAGATGCAGTGAACTCGTTGCAACGCTGTCGAGTTTAAACTGCAGTAATTAAACAATAGAAATTTCAAGTAAGTCAAAACCAAGAAGTGAATGGTGGTTAGACCAGTGGCGATTTTAGCCTCTTTGTAGGGTGCTCAAGCACCCCTAAATTTTAACACAGCACCCCTGAAATATAAAGTACGGGAATAAAAAAGGGGATGGGGGTTCTGGGTTTGGGTTCTGTTTATTGCATTTATGATGCAACAAAATCAACAAATTTAAAAGGTAACAGATCATTGCAATACTTGAGTTTACTTACATAATGACATTAGCTGGGTTTAGGTGTAATGAGTTAAATAACAGAGAACTAATTTCACTATTGTATGGGAATGGATATTTTTGTAAAACCGAAGTATAGAACAATTTTAAAGGGTTTACTTCAATACATGGGATGTGTTTATGGAATAGTTAGGATAATGATGTTAAAAAAGAGAAGTCACCATTTTTATTCAAGAAAAAGAATAAGAAATTATTGTTGAAAAGATACATATATGTAGTTGGTTAATGTCTAGTGAACTACAAATGGAAATTGTGATAAGTTATGTATTTTGTTGTATATTTATGGAGGTTTGTTGACTGAATTGATTGTTTGAATTGATTTTGTTAAAAAAGGGCAGAAGTGATAAGAATTTATTCTTCTTCTGCTACCTTTTATTTTATAGGTAGTTTTTTATTTTCTTTGTTTGGTCATTGTCTTTTTAATTGAAATGAAATGAATGAATAGATAAAATGAAAATGAAATGAACATACAATGATGACAACACATAGCACTTATTTTATTATTACTGGATGTCCGGCCCCCGAACTGCTGGTTTGTAACTGTGGTCCCCTGAGCAGTTTAGTTGACTAGCCCTGCTTTAGAGGGTGGAATACAGTTCCAAAACCTAAATGGAGTATGGAAAAATGTAAAAGATGGACAAAGCTCTGCGGCCGACCACATGATCAGCTGAATACAACATGATAAACAAGAAGTGTCACATGTTCATCTGTACAAAGGTAACTACAGGTAAAGCCTCCATTTTTTGTTATAATTGTAATATAATCTGTGTTATATTTTACATTTTTATTTTACATTTAGTATTTTACAATACTTTTGTTATAACTATAATATTAAAAAAAGGTTGAATGAATGAAAAATTACAGTGTATGCTTAATGGTTAAATTAAAGGTTAATGCTCAAAGCTAGTTGTGCTTTGTTTTGTGTGTTTTGGATGGAGATGTTTCAACTTGGTTGCATAAGTTTAGTGTTTGTTATGATCAGATAACACTAAACTGATTTTGTACAAAGCGTTTATTGTGTAATGTAAAGCAGCATCTTAGCTAGCGTGTCTGTATTCTACACCACTAGCTTAGCGCCGAGCTCTCTAAAATTATTGAATCAAGACTGAGGAAGTCTTTTGGACGAAAGACGAAACGTTTCTACAGTTTTTTTTTTTTTTTTGCTTTGTTTTGTTTTGTTTTTTTGAATGTCCAGAGGACCAGACTTAGCTTTTTTAGATATTGAATCAAGTGTTTACTTATGGAGGTAAATGTAAATGTTTAACAACCCATTAAAAAAAAAACACCAGAATGCAGGAAAGCATCTACTTCATTAAAAAATTTCTGAGGGAGCACCACCAGACCACCCTCCCCACTTCAGTGTGTCCACCCCACATTAAAAATGCATCTGAAGCCAATGGCCACCACATTGTTCAAGCCAAGAGCCATTGTCAGCACTGGGGGGGCTAAGCGCCCCATAAGGTCAGATTCTAGAACCACCCCTGGGTTAGACTCATGAAGCAGCTGCTGGTTGTCAGAAAGTGTCTTTCTCTGAACAGAATTTGACACATGGCTTCTAAAATCTCATTTGTTTAGTTTTGTTTATTGTTTGAGTGAGTTGACCTATAAACTCAGACTGAAAAGTCGGCCAAGGAGACGGAGGGCAAAGTTGGCAGAGCAACAGCCAAATGGTTGACAGACAGACCTCACTGTTCAGAATCACATACATGAACTTCACTTTAAATGCTTGTTGCATTTATTTGATTTTATCCCGTCTTTTCCATGTTCACTGTCACTAAAGCCAGCCTGCTGGTCACTTTTGGTTTGTTCTTTTCTTTTACTTTAAATCCATCATACACACTGAAATATCTTCAGAAGTCCAGGAGAGCACAAAGCTGCTAAATTCCACACCTTCTGTTGGAAAATGTTCTCAGGTTGAACTGCTGACAGGACTCAACCTTTTTACTGGACTGGGATAAACAAGATGAATGGATTTCATACTTTTTAGTGCAACCATATTTCTGAAAACGTTGGGACGTTGTCCATGTCATCTAATCAATTCATCCATTCATTTGTCCATCCATTTTCTTGACTCGCTTTTTCCTTTCCGGGCCACAAAGAGCTGGTGTCTATCTCCACTGGTCACTGTGTGAGAGGTGGGGGACACCATGGACAGGCCACGAGTCCACAGGGACATAAAAAGACATTGGGTCGTTGTGTAAAAGTAGATAAAAATTAAATGCAATGATTTTCAGATCTTATAATTTTATTCACAACAAAACAGAAATGTAAACTAAGAAATTGAATAATGGAAGGAAAAAAAAGGTATTTTTAATAATTATAAAAATTCCTATTTGTACCACTTCCTATCCACTGTCAATGAAATGTGTGTTTTGAAGATTTCCAAAGCATTATTTATTGTTTTGGTTTATATTTTTACACTATGTCCCCACCTTTTTTGGCATTGAAGCATAATTTAAAAGCATAAATTGAACATGAAATGCTGCATTTATAACAAAGCTGCAATGCTGTCATCACTGTAAGACTGATGGCCTCACCACTTTGTGTTTTAAATCAAATAAATAATGCAACTGTAAAATGAATCAGATATTTTTTAAGTTTGTTCTGGGGACTGAAAGTCCAGCTTTATTGCTCAGATGATGGTATTTTTGTACCTTTATAGCCACCTTGTAGGGATGTTGTGACATAATCGGGGCTGATTATTTACACAGCAGTGCACTTTTACAGCTCAGGACCACAGGCAGAGGTAATACATTTAAAGTGCATTAAAGACTAAAGCACTGTAATCTATATGCAGAGAGGACTTAACATCCCATGATTCATGGTGAACAGACTTTCCAGTAAGTTTGGAGTGTCCCAGCCCTGGCATCACTTTGGTGTTTACAGCCTGCCCAGCTCCTTTTTCTCTGCAGCCGAAACAAGACGCAGTGCTTCAGCTCTCAGAGAGGTGTTTTGTTTTGTCTTTTAAGGTCGGCTGCAGACAAAGGCCCTTCTCTGCTGCTCCTCAGTGTAAACACGTCAACCCTTTAACGAATGTGTGATGGCTGCAGAGTCGGAGAGGGAGAAGAGCACTGACGTCTCATGTGTCCCATCTGTTGTTCTCAAACCGACCATTTACAGTCACAACGCTGCACTCTGGGAACAGCAAAGCACTGGAACAAACACCGGTGAAAACGTTATTATTATTATTTTTTACAAATTCACGTCACCATCTTTGTTACATCATTTCAGATCAAAGAACAGAACAAAATATTAAGAATATTTCATTGTGTTTTGAGACATTCAGGTGCAGGTCTGCAGTAAACGTTGGCTTTCTGCAGTCTACGTTGGTCAAATTCCAAACTCCACCAGATGAACTCCAGTGACTTCTTCTGTATTCTGTCTTAGATTCTGGCAACATTTCCAGTGAAGCAACAACTGAAGGAGTTCAAGTTTCTGATGAATCCGTTTAAAACTGTCATTTCGGTATTGGGTTGTCTCTTACATGAACATCAACGTGTGGACTCGGAGGCTGTTTAAGCTTTAATTGTAAATATTCAAAGTTACCGTATACATTAAGAGATTAATCAAGATTGCTGCTCATTTAGAGTTGTTTTAATTTAAATAACTTTCAGTGAATTTTCTCCATTAACACATTTTATTCTCAGTGAAAGCTTCTTTTGAAAAGAAGAAATATTTTCTGCTAGTTTTTCAATCATGGGCTATGTTTTTTTGTTTGTTTGTTTGTTTGTTTGTTTTCTGGTAGCTTTTTGCATTTTTTTTAAATTCATAAACTTATTTTTCCTTATTTTGTTTCTTGTTGTGGGTGGCACAGTGGTACGATTGGTGGAGCTGCTGCCTCTCAGCGAGAAGGTCGCCATATTGAATCCCAGCCGGGAACCTTTCTGGGTGGAGTTTGCATGTTCTTCCCGTGCATGCATGGGTTTGGTTTCCTCCCACAGACCAAAAACATGCACGCTAGGCTGATTGGTAACTCTAAATGGACTATATGCCACGGGTGGTGGTGACGTACTTCCGTTAAATTGTCGGAAGGTTCCACCACTTCTGGCTCCTATCTACTGCAAGTCATTTTAGAGTCAGCTCCCAGTAGTAGAACATGAAAACGACTTAAAACGGAAAGCGTCTGCGATCGACTGGCACTGCAAGGCAGTTCTGTTGTGTGCTGTTGCGTCCACTAACTGGTAAGTACAATAGAG
>JARVGV010000861.1:12908834-12921832 GCA_031762435.1 Hypsolebias longignatus
TTTTATGTGTACAGCACTTTGTTGCAGCTGTGGTTGTTTTAAAGGGCTTTATAAATAAAGTATTATTATTATTATTAAGGATGGCGAAAGACTGAAAAATGTATTCCTAAGATTATCTTATATATATCTTATCTTATTATCTTATAAACAAAATGCAAGAAGCCTCATATAAATTAATCCATAAATATTTCCCTGCCAAGCAGTGCGTATTAAAAGTTATTCAAGATATTTGTGTGAACTGTTTATGCGAGTCTGAATTTGAAATTATGATGTCTATTCTGGCGCTGTCATACTCCTGCCACCTTCTGGACAGATAGCAGTACTACATGGTAAAATCTCTGATTTTTATGACAAAAACAAAGCATTTGATTTTTGCACTTTTTCAATGTACTAATTTGAATAATCTACTGGCTTTTGTTTGCCTTACCTTTAAATTAAATAGACGTTCCGATGTAAAAGGCAGGGAGCATGTGCACTATATTTATGTACTAGTTTTAGATTCAAACATAATCAAACATTAAAGCTAATGATACTGCATGGCTGAATTTGCAATATAAAAGCATATATTTAACAAACTGAATTAATTTGTTGTAAAATTTAGCTACGCAATCGCGCTAGTCAATGACGTAATCACTTCGCGCCACTGGTATAGAGGAGGAGGTGGTGGGTACCTCTTCAAAATAGTGAATTGCTGCTTGCCTACGATTTGGTTTTCCTCTCACACTGGTATACAAAATAATTTTCATTTTCAACTTTCGGTGTTGTGACGTTAAGTTAAATGTTAGTCAAATAACATAGTAAGCAGTTAGCTGCTCAGTGAGCGAATAATAAGGTTTACAGCTTAAATTAACACCAGTTAGCTAATGCTAAATGCTACTCCTAACCACAAACGCAGTGCAGAATATTTTTTAGAATACAGTATTAGACATTTCATTTATGACTTTTGCATCATTGAAAATTCTCTGCTTATTTGTTTTTTCGGTAACCCATCTCAGTTTTTAGAACAAGTTGTACAACATCTGTATTGCTGCTATATATAAAATAATTGCTGTTTGCTGCACATTATCACACTTTTTTTTTTTTAAAGAAAGATCATAATAACGTGTAACATTTGATGAATGCTGGATTATATTTTAGCATTATGAACCTGTGTTTGAAATATTTTCATGCGAGTCAAATTCGTCTGTTTTATATGTTATTGTTTACCCCCCCCACCCCCAAGCTAAAAAGCAGCTGTTAGGATGCCAAAGAAGTTTCAGGGTGAAAACTCAAAGGCAGCCACTGCCAGAGCCCGGAAGGCTGAGGCCATGGCTGTGGCAGATGCCCGTAAGAAGAAGGAAGAAGAGGATAAGCTTTGGCAAGAAACTGACAAACATGTACTTAAAAAAGAGCAGAGAAAGGTGAGATCTGTTTTGACTTTGTTTTTGAGTGGTTTTCAAAAACACTCGCAAAACTATACTGTACTATCATGTTTTTTTGTTTGTTATTCCTAACATGACTTTTTGTATATGTTGTAAAGTAACAACTACTTCTGAGAAATTGTCTGTATTTTTTTTCTAAACCATCTAATGGGGACTAAAAAGTGATATAACAATAGATTGATCTTGTAACTTTGGATATAAAATGCTATAAGTATAATAAATGTATCTGTAATGATGATCATTTATTAATGCTGTAATGATGTTAGAAGACCACCGCTGAAACTGAAGTTCTCATACAGTTTTTTAAGCACAAAGCAACTTTTATCTCTGAAACTAATCTGGTCACTGCAGGATGGCAAAGAAAAGAAGAGGCTGGAACTCCTTGAGCGGAAAAAGGAAAACCAGCGACTTCTGGATGAAGAAAGTGCCCAGATAAAAGGCAAACTTCAGAAGGAGTCTGGACCTGGTGGAAAAGTAACTCGTGCCCAAATTGAGCAGATGATCCAGAATGAGCAGCAACAGGAACAGCAGATCCAAGAGAAAGGTAAAAGTTCAAATCAGAGATGCTAGCGTAAGTAGGATTGTTAGAATATACATCCTATGCTTCATCATTTACTTTAATGGAGACCAGAGCTTTTCTCCCCAACTATGACACCACTTCTTCCTACAGAGAAAAGCCACTTGGAGATTCCATTGGAGGAGAACATTAATAGAGTCATAGCTGATGAAGGAGCCGTGGAAGCCAGAACAATAGAGGATGCCATTGCTGTGCTCAGGTATCAGTCATGCTTGACATGCAAGTTCTTTTACTTACAGCAGATCTTAGTTATTCATTATTACTCACTGTGACTTTGTCTCCCAGCACGGGGCCAGAGGAGGAGGACCGCCACCCAGAGCGTAGAATGAAAGCAGCGTTTGCTGCCTATGAGGAAACCAACATGCCCCGTCTAAAACAGGAGAACCCCAACATGAGGCTGTCACAGCTGAAGCAACAACTGAAGAAGGAGTGGAATAAAGCTCCAGAAAACCCCCTGAATCAGCGATTTTCTTCCTACAACTCAAAGTGAAATTGCTCTTATTGCCATGATTCATCTTGGAAACTAAAGGGGCACATTCTAGAGACTTTTATTGGAAAAAGTAATACTTTCAGTCAAAAATGTGCTCTGCTGATGAGTTTCGCCTCTAAGCATTCATACATGCATACCTGTGCCAGAAGAATCAACTCTTTCTTCCATTTACTAGCAAAAAATCAAATTTAACAATTCATAATCAAGTTCCTGCTCATAGACTCTAACGAGACATGTCACTATCCAGTTAAATTACATCTGTTTTTTTTTTTGTTTTTTTTCCCCCAGCTCTTCTGGAAAAATGAGACACCAGATGTTTTGAGAGTAACTTATTAAAGTTAACCTCTAAATCATCATATTGTGTTGCTTTTATCTGTACAGCTGTTTAGAGGAATATGACTTAAACCTGGTCAGACACAGCAGCAGCTGTTGTTTAGCTTTTAATGAAGATGTGGATGAAGAGGGAAGCAATCCACTCAAAGGATAAGTTGCTTGTAGTTTTGTGTCCAGGTTGCAGAGTTGACGTCATTCCAAGTTTAACCGTAAAATTTATTGCAACTTAATTTTCTGTCTTAATGGTCTCTTTAACATTTATTCCAAAACAGCATTTTTATTTTTTTGCTCAAATGGCTATTGATGCTACCTTTTTGCTGTTCAAATTTGCCAGGTTAATTGGATATACGTCAACTGGTGCAATTTCTAACACACACCATCTTCATTGTATTTCAAATGCAAAACAGCAGTTTTTATTATTTCTTTCAAACAAAGTTTTTTTATTTTTTAATCAAGGGCAAAAATGCCTACATTGTTTGCCACTTCACTGCTGAACTAGTGTAACTGTTTATGACATTACTTTATATACGGTAGTTTAGATTTACTAAAGGCAGAGTATTTTTTCTTTCTCCTTCAAGGAATTGTCGTGTGACTGGAGAAATTAACATGATGTTTTGCTAAATGACAAGTAATCGCTTTCTCTAAGAGGAGAAATAACTTTTTTATATATATTAGACTAGTGTGTAGAGTTAGATCTATTTAAGCGTTAATGATAGTTGCTAATATTTGCCTACCTTGTCTGCTCTGCCACATGTTGATTTTTAATTTAGACTACGCTGGTTTTCACAGAACCAAAAAGTGAAAACGAGCAGTTGGACATCATTTAAACTTTGCCACATCTCTACTCTGTTGTTTGTTTTTAACAAATGCAAGCTGTCTTTAAAGTTAGTCATGCAAAGTGATTTTGTATGGAAAAAACTTGTACGAAGAGGAAACCATCCCCCCCCATAATTTCATTTAACAACAGAGTTAATTTTTTTAGATGATTCATTTTAGCCACACTTTAAGCAGCACATTTATGTTTTGGGTTAATTAATGCTTAAAATGGTTGACTTTAAATGAGCATTGTCTTCACTGACGTGAGCAAACAGTTTGCAGCGCTGCAGCTTTTAACAAAGATGTTTTTCCGTGCTGAAACATACTGAGCTGCTGAGGCAGCAGGCTTTACAGACTCGTCTGACGCAACAGTGAGCACAACCACTGAGAGCCATTCAACAGTACACATACATAAAGTATTCTAAAATCAACAGCTCTGATTAGTTTGGTCAATATACATGTAACCTGTTTATCTCAGCCATGGTGGTACCAGTTTATTGGCTTTAAATATGTAACTTTAAACTTACATTTTTATCGAATACTTGTAGCTGCAGAATTAAAAAAAGAGGCATTCACGTTTCTGGAAGTGGTTTTGTGTCGAATTGCTCGGTCTTCACATCAAATATCAAACTAAAAATGTATAAAAGTTCTCAGCCGGTGTTTTAAAATGCATCTTTTTTATGTGCTGCAGAATTACTGTTGCATTTGTTAGATCTTGTACGCCACAGGTGATGAGCCCTCACTGGCTCGATTCATTCAGAATCGGCTTTAAAAATAAAAGGGCACTTTTGTCCTGGAGGCTCCTGTGGAGGAGAAGATAAGAGACAGTGCAAAGGCCTTTGAACCAGCAGCTTCAATGACAACTTCAATTGACCTTTTATTTTCCATTTAGCAACAAGAGCTAATTCCTCTCATTTTCCCTTCTCCTCCCAGTTATTAGCTCTGCTTTTAAGCTGTTACGTGTGATGTTCTGCATTAACGGTGTGGTCTGATGTTTCAGATTTTTGTCTTCCAACCTGCTCCCTCCCACTTTATTCCATTTACATGGCAACCCTTCACCAGACAGCTGCTGTGGCCCGTTCCTTTTTTCATGTTGAATTCTAATCATTACTTTCAAAGGAAAGCATCTCTAAAGCTCCTTTATCAAGTGTTCATACTGGGAGGAGGAAAACTGCTGTCCAACACCCACTCAGGCTGCTCTTCGTCTCCTTGAGACATCAGTTCTGCCAGTGAGGTGCGCTTATCGTTCATAACCTGCTTTGCCAAGTTTACAAAGAAGGTAAGAATGACTTGAAATGGTGGTAATTTGTTCACATATTCTTTTAATACAAAACTAAAATGTAAGGCTAAATTAATTTCTAGGTTAAAATGGCCAAATAATAGTCAAGTTGTGCATTATTTTACTGTTGTCTAATCTTCAGATGTTAATTTTATTCATTGTTTTCTTGATGATTGCTGTTTGCAGGGTTATGCCACCATGATTTCTCATCACATTGTTTTTCATGCAGTTTAAAATCCAGTATTTTTTTTTAAAGATCTCCGTTTTTTTACACTACTTGATGTAAAATCCGTACAATGACACAAACAATATGAAACTGAAATATGTTTTTTCTTAAATGTTTGCTGACTCTAATATGCAACTACTTATAGTATTATCACATCCTTCAGATTTATAATGTAAACAAAAATATCTTTGTTTTAGAAATTTGAAGCCGCTCTGCTGTATGTTTTCTGCCTCCCTGAAAGTCAGGCTCAGTGAACAAACAATAGGGGGCTAATCTGCTTTTGACAGAATGTTTTCTATTCTCAGCCTACTAAAGTCGGAATCTGTAATTAATAAATTGTTGCCTTAAATAATTATCCTATTTGCAAACACAAAAGGGATCAATTAGCTCAATACTGTACTTGGATATTTATTACTGTTAATTCAGAAAACAGAGTTTCAAAATACTTTACCTCAATGTTCTTGGTAGCTGTGGACATATTAAAGTTTTTCTGTTAATAAAAGTAACTTGCTTTATAATTGACTACAGATTTTGTACTTTACAAGTACTTTTAACCTTCTTATTGCAGCTCAGAGGCAAATATAACACTTTTTACTTGCTGAATTTATTTTATAACTCAAAATTGGTATTAGCTAAGAGAATAAAAAGTAATTTGGGGCATATAAATAAGTCAGAATTTATACATTGCAATTGCTATTTTAAAATAGGATTTATTAAGTAGAAATGGAAACTTACCGTACTTTGTATTTTCCGGACTACGTATAAGGTGCACTGGATTATAAGGCGCATTAAGCAAAACAAAACATAAGTCAAACTTTGTTCAACTCATTCACAATAACCACATAAAATCAGTTCAAGGTCAGTAAGCACAACCAGAATTAATACATAAGGTACCTGATTATAAAGCTCACTCTCAATTTTTGAGAAAATTAAAGGATTTTAAGTGCGCCTTATAGTCCAAAAACATGGTACACATATATAACTTTAGTTGCTTGACACTTGAAGCAGATGATTTTTAGTAAAATTAAAAAGTCAGCGTATTTGTTTTTGTGTTATTTGCTTGAGGATTATTCAACAGCTCACGTCTTATAATGCCTATTCAGTTTGACAATGTGCTTATTAAACAAGGTGGCTCACTGTACCCATTATTCCATAGTATAAACTTGTATATTTTCAGATTTTATGTTTCTTTATGTAAAATGTTAATGTCTTGCAGTAAAGCCATGAGGTTAATTCTGGTGAAACCCACCAATGCAACGAGACGCCTCGACTCAACGGGAGAAGTCTTCCAAGATGGAGACCATGAACATTTTGCGTCAACAGGCTCTGACAAGAAGCGCGGCCCGTACTCTGAAACGTCAGGCGACACCTCGTCATCCCTGCAGGAGAAGAGTCAATGCTGTGCTTCATCGTCACTCTGTGACAAATCGAACGGAATCAGCCCTCCGAAAAGTTCGGCTCAGAAGTCGCCACTAAAAACCCCAAACTTTGCCCTGTCGCAGCTGAGCGACCAGGACTGGTTGCTGCTTTGTGACCAGGTTAGCAGCACAGACGACAATCCTCCTTCAGTGGGAAGAACAGGGAACAGTGTGGGGCGCCCAAACCACAACAGCAGATGTGTCTGCCCCTGTCCTGATGCTCTTCAGCATTCTGAAACTTTTGTTCTGCCACAGTCAAATCAGGGATCAGTTCGAGAAAGCCACTTCAGAGCTAGAAATAAGAGAAGCATTTCATCACCTCACACCCGAACTTTCTCTCAAAGCACCCGCAGTTCAACTAGTTGCTTCTCACAGCAAACAAACCATAGAGATCTGCAGAAAATCACAGCAAACTTTCCAAGGAATATTGTTGTTCCTCAATGCACTGATCAAGAAGCTCAGAGAGAACCGCCTTGTAGTCATTTTAAACTCAAAGGCTGCAGCCAAGTAGCGTGTCCAAATTTGTTTAATATCCCTCTGCAATCCGTCGAGGGCGCCAAGACGAATAAGAAAATAAAAAAAGAGCCCCAGATCGCCGTCAGTGCAGACGTCAACTGGAAAGAGCTTCTTGTTAAGGAACCGCTGTTGGTTCAGCAACGCCAAAAGAGGGAGTCCCATTGCTCAAAACCTGGTGACCCATCATGCAAGTCATCTGAAGATCTGTCTTTTGGACTCAAGTGCCGTCATCTCCCTTACAGTCGTCCGATCAACACACAGAGATCATATACGCCGACCAGTCAGAGAAGTTTAAAATCTTTCTCCACTAGCCAGTGTAGCTTACTTGAGAACCAGGATTCAGTGGAGGAGCCACATGTTCAGGTATATTTTATGGGCAACTTCCTTAAACTTAAGATTTACGGTATATAAAAAAACGTATCCATATGTTACAAATAAACTAGAAAATGTATTCTAATATTTTAAATGTGTAGTCAGATGATCAGTTTAGAACTCATTAAATATAAAAAATTGATGCACTGGCTTTGACTGAATCCCACTTTAAATAGGGTTCAAGTTTGAAAAAAAAAATTTTTTTTTTTCAAGAACTAGATTCTCCCCAAAATTTGACAACATATTTTAAATTTAGGCCAATCAGATGATCCCTCACCAAATTTGTTTATTTATTTTATTTATTTATTTTTTTTATCTTTGTTTAGGTGTTTAAAAGAATAGTCCAGGCAGTTTGTGAACTACTTTTACATGCATTTCTGTTGCAATCCATATAAAATATAATTAAATACATAAAAAAAAAAAAAAAACATTAAATCAAATGGTACGTTCACTTTTCTGGATCCATCATTTCTTAAAGAATAAGCACAATTTGTTCCTCACATGGCCTTTGTTCACATGCTGATCTCTGTTTGCAGACAAGCGCCCAACACTGCAGTGGATCAAAAGTGTCTCCCTCGAAACTCTCTCCTCCACTTTCAGAAACACTGGACTCGGGCAATATTTTCAACGGGGATGCAGTGCGACCGCTCAGCAGCCAGGGTACTTTTAGTTCTAGTTTTACAGATTTTCAGTCAAGTCAGCAGCCTCTTCAGCTTCTCCATAGTGCCATCCTCGAGGACGCCTTCTCCAAAGTCCTCAGAGAAGACTCCAGCAAGGCCAACAGTGAGAGTCTGATGAGAGCAGAATCCAGCAAACCGCACAAGAAGACAAAGGACATAAGCTATCGGCTGTGTCAGAGGAGGGATCTGTTTGGGAAGCGCAAACAGCTGAGCGACTACGCGTTGGTCTGCGGGATGTTTGGCATTATTGCCATGGTCATCGAGACTGAGCTGTCAAGGACCTTTTACAGCAAGGTAACATGTCCAGCATATATGCAAAATGTCTAGTGGTGGGTTCTATTATATCTGACCTGTAAAGTCATTCCTAGCCTGTGAAGAATTAAATTATTCTATTATTACATTTTGTACAGTTTGACACTGGAATCAGTTGTAGCCCAGAAAGAGGTAATACTTTAGTCAATCAAATAACCTGTTCAGGTGTATGAAAGATCTTAAATTGTTTAGATTGTTGTAGATCTGTACATTAGATAAGGAGGAAGAAGCACCTCAGTGCCTGAGATCTCAAGCATCCCCACATTAATCAGTTTTGTTGGTCTTGGCTAAATGCAGTATTGAATTGTTTTTATGCTAGTAGTGCTTTAGCGTATTTTTAGTTAACGTTTTTCTTAGTTCATATCTTAGATCTTATTACTGTTTGCCTTTTATTGTTGGATGTAACTGGGACACTGTGTGCACAATCTCGTTCCACCAAATGTACCACATGTGGTGCAAATGACAAACAAAGAAACTCTGACTCTGAACATCAATGACAAGATTTAAACATATATAAACTTTACTTTTAGACAAACTTAATATATTTTAGCCTAATCATTTCGGACTTGTTCAGATGTTTGTCTATGGTGAACAAAACTAATTACAATAATAATAATAATAATAATAATTGAAATGGAAAATGTCTTCTACAAATTATGATTAAAATTTAAATTATTTAATTAGTTAAATAGTACATTAATTTAATAAAAATTGCATGTTTGTTAAGTTGTAATCTTTACTAAAAACCTGGATAAATGACAGTTCCACAAACACGCTGCTGTTTTCTGAAGATATACAACAAACTGAATATGTTCTTATTTTGTCTTCTCTGTATTTAGGAGTCTATTTATTCATATGTAATAAAGGGCCTGATCAGTATATCCACCGTCATTCTTCTTGGACTCATTTTGATGTACCACGCAAGGGAAATCCAGGTATTAAAACCTCAATATATATCAATATAGTGTTTTTCTTAGTAACTTTACAAAGTAAAAGAGGCATCTGGACAGTAAAATTAGTTAAGATCACATTAAAACACAAAGTATCTGTGCTAATTTAATTGAATTTATTTTCTAAACTCCATTCTTTTTGGTAACAAACAATAATGTTACTGCCACATATCTTCAAGGAGCTTCTTGTCTTGAAGAAATTAACATTTGAGCTGAATTGTAAATTTTTGGCTCAGACTGAACTTTTACTTTGGCTGCATGATTGTTGTTATGCCACAGCAACAACTGAAATCATTAAAAATGTTTTTAATAAAATTATATTTTGACTAATGGTCAGAAAATAGGCTATGATGCACCCTTCTGTGCCTACTGTATGAGTGGTGCAAAAAAAAAAAAAAAAACCGACGCTACAACACAACTAATTAAATTGTTAATCATTTGCCTATTTTTTTAGACCAATTTTTTTTTTCAATTTATCATCTCACAGTTTGCCTTAAAACTTTTAAAGGTGATTTAATCAACAAGCTTCATTAAATAACTTGAAAGAAAAAAATGCATAATGATCTGTTTTCTGAATAATTTGTAAATAATGTACCTGAATTCTTCAGCTCTTCATGGTGGACAATGGTGCAGATGACTGGAGGGTGGCCATGACCTTTCAGAGAATCCTTTTTATCGCATTAGAGCTTCTCATCTGCGCCATCCATCCTATCCCAGGCCAGTACATGTTCACCTGGTCTGCTCGACTGGCCTTCAGCTACACAGCGTCCATGGCCGATGCGGACATGGACATCATCCTTTCCGTGCCCATGTTCCTGCGCCTGTACCTGATTGGTCGGGTCATGCTGCTCCACAGCAAGCTGTTCACAGATGCCTCCTCTCGCAGCATCGGGGCCCTCAACAAGATCAGCTTCGACACTCGTTTTGTCATGAAGACTCTGATGACCATCTGCCCTGGCACTGTCCTGCTTGTGTTCAGCGTGTCCTGTTGGATCATTGCAGCGTGGACTGTCCGCATATGTGAGAGGTATCCCATAATCCCATTATTTTTTTTAATATATTATAGTGTTTTAAACAGAAAAAAATCAGTAGAAGTTTTCTCTAAAACATGTTTGTAGCTTTATCTCTAACCACTTTACAGTCAGGCGTCATGTCTTGACAGGTATCACGATGCACAGGAAGTGACCAGCACCTTCCTCGGAGCAATGTGGCTGATCTCCATCACCTTCCTGTCCATTGGCTATGGAGACATGGTCCCTCACACCTACTGTGGAAAAGGGGTTTGCCTGCTAACAGGAATTATGGTGATTTTGTTTGGATGTTTTGGATTTTTTTGTCAGAAGTTTGTCATCTTTCATGGCACTGAAAGTTTATCCATCTAAATTAACATAATATGTCCCCTAAATACCAGACAAAAATCTACTCCAGGACTGCAGACAACATGTGATTTTATTTGCTGCTTCTCCTCCCCTCAGGGAGCAGGCTGTACCGCCTTGGTAGTCGCCGTTGTTGCAAGAAAATCAGAACTGACCAGAGCTGAAAAACACGTTCATAACTTTATGATGGACACTCAGCTTTACAAAAAGGTTTGTTTACATGCATAAATGCTAATTTCAAAACCAATAAGCTTTGTAATCTACCAAAGTTAAGTCAGGTTCTCTGGACGGATGCAAAAAGTAAAAAATTAAAACCTGTTGAAACGTTTCATCTTTTATCCAAAATACTTTGTTATTCTGATGAGCTGTAATAAGCTCAGTCTTATAATTATCATAGTGGATAAAATAATCTCTACAATTAATCCTAATTGTTAATAAATTATATAGAAGAACCTATTGCACTGACACTTTATTTACATTGTACTTATGCCTAAATTTGACCTTTTTGTTTCCCATAATTTATCTCCTCAGATTAAAAACACTGCAGCAAATGTTCTGAGAGAGACGTGGCTCATTTACAAAAACACTAAGTTGGTGAAAAAGGTTGACCGAGCTCGCGTACGGCACCATCAGCGTAAATTCCTGCAAGCCATCCACCAGTAGGTATCACGATGACATAATTTCTTATAAATAAAGTTAAATTTGGACGTGCACCTTTCTTTTCCAATCCAAGTTCTGACTGTATTTTTTACAACATTAATGAGAAAAGTGTTTTATTTTCCATAATAAACTGTTCATCATTTAATTTTGTTAACAAACGAAGTGACTGTTTTTATCTTTAGACTGCGAAGACTCAAGCTTGAGCAAAGGAAATTAACTGACCAGGCAAATACAGTGGCCGATCTCGCAAAGGTAAGTGCAGTATTTTCTTCTGAGTTTTTAGAGAGTTTAAATAACAAAACAAATCTTAATCTGGTAATTCAAAGTGAACTAATTATGGAAAATATCATTACTGGTACTTTTACTGAAAGAAATCAATATGTTTAAAATGGTTAACTTATTATTACACAAAAGTATTTAGAACTTTAAAGCACCCAATTAAAGATGATCTTGTGGTGTATTAAATATGAAATACTTTACATATTTAACATGTTCTAGTTCCAAAGTGATTCTGTAAATTTTATGGAGCTTCAGTCTTCTTTGTTTTGGTTATTTGTTTATGAAAAGAATGAATCATAATTAAGACCAAAATATAATATGAAACTTGTAATATCAACGTTTCATGATTAATTATAAAGTTTATAACAACTTGACATGATGGGGTTAATATCATCAACGTCAAAGGGCGTATCATTAAAGGTTGATGTGAAGTCTTTGTGCTGTGTTCCAGACTCAGAACATGATGTATGATCTGGTGTCAGAACTTCAGCATCGAACCGGGGAGATGGACAGGAGGATCGTGGCTCTCGAGCAGAAACTGGACTCCATCCTTCTCGGTGTGCAGTCACTTCCAGTTGTGCTTTCTCAAGCAGTAACAAAGCTACAAAGGGACTTCCTGGATGACTTAGCCTGTCATGTACACTTCCTGTCTTCTTCACTGAGTTCTGAGTGCTTTTCAGGACCACCCAAGAAACTTTGTCCAGGATCCACCACACCAGAGACACCGTACAGCTAATTTCTTGGGTGCATTTTTTTTTTTTGCCTGGCAAGATTATTTTTTACAAAAACTGTGGTCATGAACACCTAAAGTGGAAGAAGAAAATTAATGGAACTTTAGAAAAAGACGTCTTGTAGTCCTCTCCACAGAAATTCATGTTAAAAACTATATATTTTTATATGGAAAAATAAATAAATAAAAGCTCTGTCAAGCTATTTTGATCAACATATACTGTATTTTTATTTTTTAAATGGTGGAATATTTTAATATGTTTTTCTTTGTATTTTGCATCGCTTCAAATCTGGCTAATTGCTTACCGCTAATTCAGGCAGATTAACCTAGTCCTATGTTGTCAGAGAATAAAACCTCTGCAGGTTAAATGTCAGTTTTGAAGTTTCTATTTTTTTTTTTTTTTTTAAAGAAGCAACATTACAGTAAGTCAAAAATAATAATAATCTCAAAATAGCCTTGGTTTAAATTACGTCCATATTTTTCCCTCAGCACCATTTTAAGAGTGGATTAAAATATATATATATATTTTTTTTGGGGGGGGGGGGGGGGGGGGTGGAACAGAC
>JARVGV010000861.1:12976247-12987818 GCA_031762435.1 Hypsolebias longignatus
GTCCTGATATTTTATTCTGGTCATCCTCTTAACTCCCTCATCTTTCCGCCTTTAGTTCACCAGTCATCCATTAACTTGTTTGACTGTCAATTCTCCCTTTTCTGTTCTCCGTTTACCAATCCCTAATCTGTCAGCATCTAAGGGGACAGTGAACGATGGAACTCCGTGTCAAATTTGTCACTGTTCAGGGTCCGCCAGCCTACTACAATGATGGGAACAAACGGGGAGTTTGACTGCCCTTAATGTCCCAATCTTATTAGGTGAAGTCTCAACTGCAAACCCACCTGTTTGACTTGCTAAGTGTTCACAGGTCTGCAGTCAAAGCAGGCCAACACTTCTTGCAAGCTGGATCTTTTATTTAAACTTGTGCAGTCTATTTTTACTGCCGCCTTAACATATTTTGGGTTTGCATTAGAAAATTTTCATCTCATTGTCTTTTTTTTTAAATGATGCCCCAGCTTTTTCAAGTGGGCAAGTTTGCTTAGTTTAAACTGAAAAAAAAGTTTTTTTTTTTTTTTTTTTTTCTGATCCAGCTGCCAGACATCATTAAAGTTTAACAAACTTTTTCTATAACAGTTTAAAACTGGCTTGTTAGCAGAAAACTTGAAGAGGAAACAAAATAAAGTGGTTTATGAATTTTGCCCATTAATTTGTGGTATTTGTTGACAACAGCCGAGCACTGAGCCCTCTGAAGATGGTAAAAAGGATCCTAAAGATTGTTATAGTTGTGTCTGCCACACCACTGCACTGCTGAGAGTAAACACTTTATCTTTTGAGTCTGCTGGATTTTCAGTGAAGCCTCTATCCGTTCATTTGGTGCTCACTGACTGTTTGCTACAGCTCCTCAAGGAAACTAGGATGATTTCTTTTCGTCTGCGAGAGGAGCCAAAATCATTCTCCCAGATCCGAGACTAAATCGCACCACTTTTTCATCTCGAGAGTGAACTGCAGATGACTCTCCCCATATTTTTTGGATTCAGTTGCTGACTTCTCTTGTGTTTGCAAAGCCAGATATTTTGTGGTAGCACATCACACATTTTTGTTAGACTTACTGTTAAATGTAGTTTTTGATAAACAATATTAGTTGTATAAATCCTTACTTTATTTAAATAATAAGAAAATATGAATTTTGCATTATAACTGAGTTCAAGGCTCTATAGAGAGGCTTTAGGGTCCAGGTTTGCTTATGATCAAACATTTTAGCTCCATTACTATTCAACGTCAACTTCAGAGCTCATTGATTTTCTGCCTTGTAATGACTTTGTATATTCTTCTGCTCTTGAGCATCTTCAAATGTGCTTCCAATTTAGTTTGTGTAAGACAATAAAGTGTAACTTGTCACAGAAATAGAAAAATGGCTGCAATGCCCATAATAGTTTCATTAAAAACAACAAGGGCTTTGATATATTTTTCATAAACAAAACCAGTGCATTTTGCCAGGTTCAGTCCTATGAAGGTTTCACGTTGGTAGAGTCAGCTATACTGTGTGCTTACCACCCCCTCCCTGGATTTCCTCCCTTCACTTATACCATATTTTAATGTTTCCGCCTTTCCAGTGGTGCCAAGATGAGATGTAGGCTGGATATTGTTTTGCTGTGGAGGTTTGAGTTGTTGTGTTTCCCATAATTGAACATAAGGCTCTGAGTGCAGCTCACAGGCTGATGGTAATACAGCAAACAAAGCAAAAAGAAAACATTTTCATCTCTCCCTCTCTCCTTATTTTTGTTCTCTTGAATCGCCTCATTTTTTTGTTTTCTTCGTTTAATTTTTGTTGCACCTGCTGTTTGTCAGCATGCACATGTTCTGCATTGTGGCCACATTACACAGCTGCTTCCCGCTTTAGTCAGCAGAATGATTCATTGACCTTTAATGTCATTATGAAAGTTTGTGGAGACATTTTGAAGTGTGAACAGATGCAGCTGTCACACTCATTTCATAATAGCTCTCCTTTTTCTAACTAGGTTTTACTGGTATGACACAGGTACGGGGATTTTCCATTTGCACATTTTAAACCAAGTTACCGCTTTCCTTCTAAGTTTGTTCATTTGTTCTTAAGACTTTACTTTAATATGTTGGATGACATTTAAAAAAAGTCACGATTAGTTCATATAACTATTAATTCTACATGGTTGTAGCTTGAATGTTTCTCCATTGAGCAAAACATAAAGGCAAAGTAACTGTAATAAATGTGATGTATAAACAAAAAACATAAAATAAATCCATCGATTGTGTTTAAATCTTGGTGCACTGGAACGTCAGTCAAAGGTCTAAACTGTAGCAGAAAAACTTCCATGAAATCGATTCACACGATCAGTCTGAATTGGAATTGTTTACTATATTTCCCCTGTAATCTACGGTAATTATACTAACACAAATTTCATCCTCTTTTCTTTGTTTTTAGTGTTCCTGCCGGAAAGACATGGTGAAGATCTCGATGGATGTGTTTGTGCGCCGCCTGCAGCCTGATCGGTATGAACTATGGAAGCAGGGCAAAGACATCACAGTGTTGGACCACCTAAAGCCCACAGAGCTCACAAGTCCTGAACTGGAGCACTGGAGGCAACACCGAGTCACCTACCGACAAAAACTTCTGCATAGGTGAAGGATCAGTTAACTTGCACAACAGTTACACACATTTATATTATTTCTGAAAATCTAATTTGTCTTTGTCATATTCATCTAAAAGCATAACCATTTATTTATGTTCTGAAAACATAATTGATATTTTATGAAGGACTTACAGTACTTTGCTCTTTGTGTACTTCAGAGCAATGCAGAAGATGAAGCAAGTTCGTCGCCTAAAGCTGGAGGAGGTAAAGGTGCTGGCAGAGGAAGGAATTGAACTAAATGCTGCTGACTACCAGCGTCAGGTGGAGGAGCGGGAGGCTCAGCGCAGGCAGGAGAGGGACGAGCGACTTGCCAGAGAGGCCATGATGACCCTGGAGGCCATGGAATTTGAGGAAAAGGCTGCTGCTGCTAAAGCAGCAGAGACTCTCGAGACTCCAGATGCTCAGGAGGGTGAGGAGAATTAGAATAATTAGCATGTAGCCTGAGTTCAGACACAATGAATTGTGTTATTTGTAATGTGTGCAAAATTGGCAGCACGACGGCTCAGTGGTTAGCTGTCTCACAGCAAGGAGGTTCTGGGTTCAATCCCAGTTGGACCTGGGGTCTTTCTGTGTGAAGTTTGCATGTTCTTGTCGTGCTTACATGAGTTGTCTCCAGGTACTCCATTTTCCTCCCATGGACCAAAAACATGTATGTTCGGCTACCATCAGGTCCAGGCCTCCCTTGCAAAAGAGATCTGTGATCTCAATGGGATTTGCCTGGTTAAATAAAGGTTAATAATAAATAAATAATAAAATGACACCAAAATATCTAACCTAAAGCAATATCTACCGGGATCAAAATAATTTATTTAAAATTCCCAGCTTTAATTCCAACCCTTTAACCAGCAAACAATCTTTTTTTTTATTTTTTTTTAACTAGCCATTTCTTCTCTTCCCACATCCTCTTCGACAGAAGAAAAACCAGAGGTGAACCCACAGAACCTGACTGAAGACACAGAGGAAAAGAAGAGCTTGTCCTCTTTCGAAACTGAAGAAATGCTGACCGTGTCAGGTTTTGAAGAAGTATTTAAGAAGTTTGCTACAGCTGGCGTTCAGAACTCACAACCGGACAAGGTTGTTCCTTCAGATACGGCATCTTCACTGGGTAAAACAACCCCCCCAGCAGATAAAAAAATGGATGTGAGTACCACCCAGGTGAGAAAATCTTCAAACTTTCCCATTTGTTTATTGGTTTAAGATGAAAAACATGTCTATTAAACTATTTTAAATGTGAGTAAATATGTATGCCTTATTCTTGATCAGACTGGCCTATTTGTAGAAGTGGAAGTGGTACAGCTGAAAAATCAACCATTTTCATGTAGAGTTTGCAAATTTATTCAAAATTTGAATTTTGGAAATGGATTTTGTTTGTTCATTGTAAAGCTGAATCATCAACAACAAGTCAACACGAAACATTTTTTGTTTTACTAGCCGAGCTACTCCAAGATGAAAATGCCCACAGAGGTAAAGAAAAGTCGGCGCCACCCGCTCAGCAAGCCGCCCATGCGCACCCCTCTGTCGATTGTCAAACAAGAGCGGTCTGCTGAGAAAGGTAAGTTTGGTTTTTGTTACGGGACATTTTATTAGCCTCTGGAGTACTGAATATTTGGTGCATGATGCAGATGTGCAGGCTATAAAAAAATTAAACATTTAGCAAAAAAAAAAAAAAACACTTTCAAGAGATATGTCCTTGTTGTTCTTCATTCTAGCTCTTTCCATCACACTTCTAAAAAATGAAGACGCCACCATTTGTTGTTTTTATTATTGATCCGGGGAAAGAAAAACAAGCAAGTCTAAAGCTCCCTGTAGGAGTAATGAAATCAAGATGCCAGGGCTTCTTCTCCCTCCTCTTACCTCTGTGTTTTTCTTTCCATTTTCTGATTGACATTTATTGATCTGGAGATCATGACTTCCAATTACCTGCTTTCAAAGTCACTTTAGGTTGGTAGCCGGGGACCCGACACAGCCTGTCCTTCAGAAAGGTGGATGGTGCGGGGGAGACAAGCATTAAAGATGGGGGAAAAAAATCTGACTTTTGTCCAGGCCCAACAAACGCTGTGGATCAGTAGCTTGAGGGATACACTGCAAAATTGATTCTGACCCAGACTAGCAAATTATTGATGCCTGTGCTGTTTGCATTCATCACCAATTATATCAGGGCCAGCAGTGATGTTGCCCTCGAGCAGCGTGAGCTATTCTTGTTTCTTTGTAAGGGCTCCCTCAGGAGTTTCTCTAAAAAAAGCTGTATGCGATTTAGTGAATAAAAATATAATTAAAAAAAAAAAATACTTTTTTGCATCTTCAGTCAGTGCAAATTAAAAGGGATTTTACCAGCACTCATGTATTTCTTTTTGTTTTTTGTCCAAAGGGTTGTCCTCCCCAATGTCACTAGAACACAGCATGAAGAAACAGCAGCACCTGTGGCAGAATCGCTCACCCAACTTCTTGGCAGAGAAGACTTTCAATTCTGCAGTGGCCGGACTGGAACCTTACTGTGCTGTCTGCTCGCTCTTCTGTTCCTACAAAAAGGTACAGACAATTTGCAATGGTGCATGTGTAATTGCTGTAGTGGTATAAAAGTTATATAAACTCTTTCATTCCTACTATGTAAAGGTTCTCTTGTTCTTCTCTGACTACTCAAACCATAGAAAGATCCTTCTAATGCAAGTAACCCTGCACACACCTTCATGGCACCCAGACCTGGCAGTTTCACTCGCCCACTGGTCCCAGAAATCTGCTTCAGTGGAGCAGGAAATGAAGAGCCACCTCCCACTAACTGTTACATCGGAGAGGATGGAACCAGTCTTCTGATCTGCTGTAAATTTTGTGGCATGCAGGTTCATGCCAGTAAGTATTCAAAGCAGGGAAAAAAATGGTAATGACTAATGATTAAGACACTATACAGAACACATTTAGGAATATATGCACAGAATTTTATTTATTTATATACTTTATTTTTACTATATTTTATAGAGGCTAAAATTGAGCTAAACTTGGTCTAAAAGGAAAACTTCTGCAGATGTCTAAATCTAAACACCTAAACCAGTTGTAATCCCATACATAGAGTTTTATATAGACAGACTCCACAGGGTATTTCACTACATTTTTTTCCAAACTCAACTTTCCTCCTCTCATCTCCTCAAGAAGAGGTTTGGTTAAAAATGGCAAACTGAAAACAAGATTTGACTGCAGCAGTGCAAGAAACTGCCTAATTCCTCTGTTCACAAAGTTTTTTAGTTCAAAACTTGTTGACTCGTGTTGAAATATTCAGTTCTTTTCATAATGCTGAAGATTTTCTAAATGCAGCAAGTCTTAAAGATTCCCATTTATTTTTTACACAACTTTCTTCACCCAACAATTTCTGTAGAAGATGGACTTTTAACGGCATAGTGATCTTAAAGTGAAGCAAAAAAAGAACAAGCTTGCTTGTTTACATTTTTAGCTGCGACACAGCCTCAAGCCACTTCTTGCACAAACTAGGTTCGACCCTCTTGTCACGCGAACACAGCGAGGACCGGAGACGAGAAAAAGATTCAACTCTTGTTTATGAAAACAGGTCAAAAACCTCTCAAAGATGATTTAAAATAGCTGGAGGAGCTAAAATCTGAAAAAACAAGTTACTAAGAAAAGACTGCATATTCAGTCACCACAGTTCCACTGCCAAACTGAATTTACGTTCAGGGATAAATAAAGTTTCCTGAACTGAACTGAATCGAACAGTTCAGTTCATAATGTATAATCCATGTAAAATCAGTCACTCAATGCCCCACAGCAGCAGAGTAAGATGACTACACAATACTAGTAGGGAATGCTTAGTCCCATCCACATGGGGTACAGATCAGTGTCAGTCTTCTAAGCCAGCAGACAAGGAAGTGGAGTCCATCAACTTTCCTGGTGTAGTCACACTTGCGCTGGTGAGAGTCTGTGCATCCCAGCTGCACATCTGCGTCCATCTCCACCAGATGCTTTCCAAAACAAATATAGAACAGGAACTAAGAAGAAGCATGATCACCACCCAAATAACCCACTGGTACCCACACACCCCGTAGGGGAAAATTTGCACATTCCTTTAGCTTAAGATCATGAACATTGAAACCAGGACCACCATGACAGATGGATGTCAGTGTTTCCCTTAGTTAACGTGCCATGGCTTGGTGCTAATCTCATCCATGATTTTTTTTTTATATGTGGGGACAGACACATGTCTAAGCACAGCTTGTATTACCGGTAACAGTTTTTGAGTGGGTGCGGGGGGCGTTAAGCATGAGGGAAGAGGCAACGCGAGTGCTGCCTTTAGCTTTTTAGCTAGAGAGCCTGTATTTTGCGTCACTAGCTTAGTGCTATGTCAGTGCGGGGTGGTTGGGTGGGGGAGCAAGTTCAGTTTGGTAGGCGGGGTGCTCAGTTCTGTTGATAGGGTGGCGCACCCCGCTTGTATAATGGTAGGGGAAACACTGGATGTGCAGGGAAGGAGCCACGTAGTGGGATATATCCTGATCTTGAATGTCTGCTCAAATAGGCACGGGACCCATACCCTCTCTCGCTCTCCCCGCCAGCGATAATCCAGGAGTCAAGTTCAAGAGAAGGAGAAGGAAAACAGATGTTTAGTTCATTGAAAAAAAAAAATCAAGACAATACATAATGCTCACACCAAACACAGCAAAACAGGCAACTACCAAAATAAATATATTAAAAATAAAATAAAATAAAAAACACTGGTAAGACACAACAAACTACCCCCCACAAAAAAAGTGAATTAACTCATTAAATGCCCCAGTTGTCTGTGATACATTCATTTAAACAATGCATGTTTTCCCCTGATCTATTTCTGTACTTGGCTTCACTTTTTACTGCTAAATCTAAAAATCAGTAGTTTAAATACATTACATTTATTGTTTGTTTCATCAACTACCGGTAGTACGGTACTGTATTTGATTTTTTATTTATTTATTTATTTATTTATTTTTTTATTTATTTATTTATTTTTTTTTTAAAGGTTTTGTGTGGAGGTGGGTGGTCTTAATGTTTTGTGCCTGTCCAAACATACAAGCACTTAAATCACACAACTGACACACACACAGACACATGCATCTTAGTTCATAACTCACACACATCAACCCTCCTGGGTTCTGATTATCCCTAAAGTTGTAGTGCACCTTCAAGACCAGTTCATTAGTCATCCAGGGAAGAGCTGGGCTCAGCTGCTGAAACAGCGCTGCTGTTGATGGGAGGACATGAAGCAGAAAGAGCTCCTGTCAGAAATGCCAGTTCTGCATCCCATGCCTTTGCTTCTCAATGCCCTGCAGTGTTCATCCCACCAAAGATCATTTAAATGTGTCCAGGTGTTGCTCAATTTAGAGTAGAAGCAAGAAGGTTAGGAGAGTTCTTAAAAAAGGTTTGACAGGTTTGGGATCAAAATGTGTAATGGAAAAAAGAAAGGTGTAGTTAACATTCAGACCTGACGATAAATATCAGTGTACTCAATATAAGCTTACAGAAAACATCTGTATGTCATAGGATAAATATTTATAACAATTCATGTCTCCTGTCTCACAGGTTGTTATGGTGTGAAGCCCAACTCGATCAGTTCTTCCTGGACGTGCTGCAGATGCGCAGCAGGAGCATGGACAGAAGTTAGTAGCAATCATAGCTGATCCTCACATCCAAATCCTAAATAATATATTTAGGAGAACAGTTGTTTTATAGATCTAATATTCAAAACGAGTCCTTAAAAGTTCCTGATAAATCTGCCTGGGACCCGGCTGTTGCATAAAATGGTTAAAGTGGGTTCAGCTGACTGACAACTGTCAGGGAAAAGTTGTATAGATGCTCGTATATTGGCAACATGAAGACAAGCTTCCTCTGTTTGGAGCTCACGAAGGAAAAAATAAACAATATACTGTACTGTATAATAAACTGTTGGTGAGAGTGTTGTGAGCACAGGCCTTAGTGTTGGAGAACCAACATGTTAAATATAATACATTAGTCCCTCATTTATCATGGGGGATCTGTACCCTGAAGCCCCGTGCTAAGTGAAAAACCGTGAAGTAGGAACAGTAGTACAAGTAGTAAGTACCGTAGTAGTTTATTTTAGTATACAGTATATATTAACATGTTTTAAAATCTTCTCACTCTCTTGCAATATTCTAAACAATGTTTCTAAACTCTAAACACTCTAAAAGAGCACATAACATAATAATTTCAGCTCTCTGCCTCTGGCTGCACTCTACCAGCGCTCTCGGCCACACCCACTTCGCTGCAGAGCAGCAGCAGGAGGGAGCTTCACACAGCTGCAGGAAGGAGTTTCTCCTGCAGTGTGGGCTGCACACAGGTGCAGCAGGTGCTAAATAATTTAAAATAATTTATTTTAAATCAAAATTCCATGCCGATCGTACAGCTCATCCATCTAGCAGCCAGTTGTGTGTCTTGTCCAATCTTATAAATAAAAAAAAACAAATGCAATAGAGCGAGTCCGCAATAAACAAACCGTAAAGTAGCGAGGGACTACTGTACACTCATAAATTGATGCAGATTAAACGTTTCAGGATTTCTGTGCCTAAACTGTAATTTTTACCCCTTTTTTTTTTGTTTGTTTTTTAGGAGTGCTGTCTCTGTAATTTACGGGGAGGAGCTTTGAAGAGTACCACAGACAACAAGTGAGCGCTTAGATAATTGTATAAGTTTGCATTTCCAAAGTTTACTGAATATTCACTAATAACAGAACACTAAAACATTTGTCCTTCCTTCTTAAAAACACAATACAAAACAACAAGCTTATTTTTTAAATGTAGAATGGATTTGCTTTTTAAATCATCAAAGTTCCTCCGGGATTGTTTTTGTCTGGCTTCGTGTGCAGGTGGGTCCACATCATCTGTGCTATTGGTGTGGCTGAAGCTCGCTTTGTCAATGCCATGGAGAGAGAACCAGTGGATGTCAGCGCTATCCCAGAAACACGCAAGAATCTGGTAGGTTCAGGCAGACATAAAATATCTGGTCAGACTGAGTTTACGTTAACAACTCTTTCTGATGAAACCTAAAGTTCTCTGTACTTCTGCCCACTGTGGTGGTTTAATTTCTTGTGCTTGTGCTTCTCCAGTCTTTTCCAGTACTAAGGCAGATTGCTTTTTTCCTGTTCATTGCCTCTGTTTTTGTCACTTTCTCCCGTTACTCTACTTCCTTTCCTGGTGGATTGATAGATTTTATTTTATTTATTTATTTATTTATTTAGCTTTTTGTGAGAAGTGGGGTAAAACAGACATGCTGAGGGGAATGGCTGAATAATCAGCTGTCATTTCTCACTGCGCCAAATGAACTGCATCGATCTTGTGGGCTGGAAGCAATCTCCCCATTGCTGCCGCATCTTTGAACACAACTTGTTCAGTGCTTCTTTTTTTTTTTTCCCAATCCCTGTTTCACAATCTCTGCACCCTTTCGCGTGATATCATTGCTTGCTGGTACATTATCACAAACTCGCAAATAATGTCACCTCTCTCCCTCCTCTTCTCTGTGAATAATCTATCAAAGACAAGCTGGTGACATTTGCATCGGAGTGCTGTCAAAGCAGGATTCTTCCGTCTCGTCTTAAAAAGCTTTGAGAAGAAGCTGTGCACTCTAATGATTTGGATGACTAGGCTGATCAAATGTGAACACATGCACCCATGAAACCAGTTTTTATTGCAATATTTTTAGCACTTGCTGTTTCCCTCCTACCCTTGAACACTTGGCTATCAAGGATGGAGCGTTTGTGCACAAGTTGCTTTGTTTGTCTCATTTTAAAAACTTTGAAGCACAAAAAAAAAAAAAAACACCTGAACATTCTTTAAAAATGTATCTTTTTGAACTTTTTGTTTAGTCTTGTACCTTCAGTGGTGGTATTGAATTTCCAGTTCTGAACACAGTCCTAAAGGTTAGCAACATAAATAAATGAACTATTTCCAACTACAACTTTCATGCTAATCCCAAAACATCAACCTAAACAGCAACTTGTTTAATTTCTACTTTTTTATCAGTTCAGGTAAAGCTGTCTTAAAGTTATAGTTCACTGAATAATGACTGTTGAAGACTATTGACGACACAAATTTGGATCGATCCTACCTCATTAACATAACAGGCAGATGAAATGCAACCTGACCATTCAGACTGAGGCCACTTTGAAAGACGTCCAGTACGAACCCAATTTTGTGCCACATATGAAAACCACCCTGGTCGGATTTGAAAAAATATAATTTGTCACAATTATAAAAAAAATTGGATTTGGGCCACTTTTGCCTACAGAAAACGAGACGGTTAAAAAAAACAAAATAAACTTGTGTCTGTTCTGCAACAGATTTCCATACATTAGTTTTTGCCGCCAGTTTACTGTATAGATGCAAAGTGAACAAAACTCAAGTATCGACATAGTCAAGTCAAGTCAACTTTATTTGTAGAGCACATTTAAAACAGAAACTGTTAGCAAAGTCTTTAACAACAACAACAATTGGAGTAAAATTAATGGAAAAGTACGAAACATTAAATAATACAGTACTGTAGAATTAAAAAGCATTTCAAACGTAGGAGCACAGAACAAAATAAAAGAACAAAAACACTAAATCAACTCACACTGTGAGAAAAGCCTGTGAGACCAGATGAGTTTTTAACAGAGATTTGAACTGAGGAAGGGAGGTGGCCTGTCTGATGTTGGGGGTCAGGTTGTTCCAGAGTTTGGGGCCCATGACTAAAAATGTCCAATCTCCTCTGATTTATTGGCTGTATTGTTGGCTGTAACTGGGACCATGTGTACACAGTTTCGTTCCACCTCACATACAACATGTGTTGTAAATGACAATAAAGAACCTTGACTCCCACATTGTCTTTAATATCAAAGCCTCTGTCAGCTAACACAACATCCCCAGGTAATAATTTGAGAGAAGGCCACAGCTTCTGTTATGAGCTTGATGCACGTCCATTCCTTGAAGAGAAAAGAAAG
>JARVGV010000861.1:12999566-13010498 GCA_031762435.1 Hypsolebias longignatus
TATATATATATATAAAATTTATTTATTTATTTATTTAGGATAATACCATTGAGAATTATCTGGTGGCTCCAGCCAAGTTTGTATTCATTTACTAATGGTGAAAAATAATTGAGGCTATCAGGTTGCGTGGTCTTTAGTGTGTAATCACCTTTATTTTTAAAGGCAATCTTCTACTCCTCCCTCAGATGAGGGGATGTTTAAGAGCCAATAAGCGACAACATCAGCAGTACTGTTCATTGTTCACTGGCAGGATTCCTGAACATCCACATTAAGCAGTCAGCAGGGACCTGCGTTCCTGAGCCTGTTAACTGGGAACACGTTATTATACACGATGCATACATATTTTAGGTAGTTTTAGCTACTTGCCACTTTCATGAAGAAAAAAGGAGGTGAATATGATGTGAATAAGGTGGAATAATTGTCACCTTTGTTTTTTCTGTCTGTATTCCTTTGAGCACTAACCATTATGGTCCAATCATATGTTACCTCACAAAAATTGGAAAATGCATTTGACTTAGAATCAAATGTAGAAATGCCCAAAGTGTCAGAAATATACGTTTCATTTCATAGCCATTTCAAATTGCAATTAAGTTAGGCTGTTGCCAAATAAAGTACATTTTCTTGACAGAAAAGTTTTGACAGAAGTGCACTTGTGTGAATAAAGCTCCATTTAACCTGGAGAATAATCTGCTGTTTCTGGAAGAAGAAAATATGAACACTTCTCACTCCTCCAGCCCACTGTGGGTTAAAGAGATTGACAATTGTTAGCCGTGCTTTGTTTTTTTTGGACCTTCCATCAAGAGGACAGTTCAGTTTTAAATGTGGTTTAATGAAGCTGTATTGAGCATTCAATATCTTACCTGCAGTAGACAACAGTTAAATTATTCTCAGCTTAGAGAGTTGGGGAGAAATTCCCCAAAAACAATCTAAACAGGACAAACCCCAGACAGCATATGACGTGAGGCTAAAATTATTTACGTTATTTATCATTATTTACAATTATGACCCTCACAGCATCGTGGACCATCAACCTGTTGGGGTTAATGTTTCTTAACTCAATACGTTTTTATGTTGATACTCCCTGATTAAACATCCAGGTTCCTGTTGCAGCTCTTCTTAACCTCCCCACCTCTTACTGTTTCACTTCAAAAGTTTAAAAAAATAAACTGAGTATGAGTATTTGTGGACAATAGATGTGGAGGTTTCTGTGAAAACAAATCCAGCACACAAGTCATTCTGATATTTTTATTTAAAGCAAACACCTCTTTTAATTGGGAAGAGTCAATGCATATTTACTTATTTATTTTTTTTTTTTTTTAAAATTTAAAAAAAAAAAAAAAACATTTTTTGGCGCCAAAAGTCAGTGATACAGGATGTAAGGGATCAAAATCACAGTATCAGGAGGTCCCACCCCCCCCCCCACCCCCATGATGTCCTGCATAAGCAGAATTCACTCAAACTCTTTAGTGCAAAGTGCTTCAAGTTTTTAAATGAACCATTTAAGATAGAAGTTAAAAAAAGGTCAATTAAAGAACAAGAAGTCTTAAAGACAAATTGCCAGTATGGGTGTTCTCTCTTCCAGTACACACAAACAGACTATAGCTGTGCATATGCCCAGCCAGCCTCGCCCTCACTGGTAAAGGGTGACCATTAACATTCTGGAGTGTCCGCAGCCTCTTTGCAGAGGAACTAGGGTTGTGTCAGCTTTACAATCACTTTAACAACTCAGGAGTTTCATTTATTGTTCCTCGACCGAGCCAGGCCGGGGAACACACAAGGCAAAACAAGTAGAAAGGACTCTCAAGGACAAACGTTAATGCCGACCCATCTGTAGTTTATTTGAGCAAAGGAGCAAGAAACTTTTAGTACTTTCCAGCAGTGAAGACAAGATGGCTTTGGGAACGAGGTGCATTACTGCTGCTGAGGAAGTCGCACATGCCTGCGAGTTCAATGTCCATGAGTACCAGTGAGTGTGTCCATCAAAATGTCCTTCAGGATGACATTTAAATCTCTTACCTAACGGTTGACTATCACACAGCTGAATGGCTCGCATGGAAATGGAAACTGCTGAATGCAGTTGGATCTAATTGCAGATGAAAGTGGCAATTATGTTGACAAGCTGGTTGATATGACAGGCTCCATTATGGCCTTAAGCTTTTATTACATTTCTGCCATGTAAATCACATCACTGAAGCAGTATCATACCGTAATGACTTAGTAGAGTTCCATCTGTCAGGACTGTCTTTCGTTTAAAGAGGATAAGATGGAATTATTAGTGGTTCCTCATCTGTATGAACTCCTCCAAATACAGTATCGAAGACGTTGCAGTGACGTGCATGATTAGACAGCGATTAAGACGCCTCCCAGTGGCCATGTTGAATCAGTAACATTTTGGCAAGAGAAAAAGAGGGAACATGGGCTCAGATGAGCAGAAATAATTTCTCAGCTGTTTGTGTATAATAGGTTGCACGATGGTGAAGCGGTGAGCAAAGTCACTTTATAACAAAGAGAATGCTGGTTTGAATTTCAAGGCTTTTTCATAAAACAGTTCTGTGAAATGGCTGCAAAGTCCAGTCTGTTTTTATGCTGCCGCTGGCTGTTCAAAATTCACAGATGGAGCCAACTACATATCGTTTTCAAAACATAATTTAACTAATTTAAGCAAGTTTATTTGTGGTTAACTAATGTTCGATGTAAATTAAAAGTTGAAACATAGCCTTTGAGTCCCAAAATGTGTATCAGGGGTGGGTTGGCTTCAATCCCTCCCACCGTCTCCGTCCATTCAGATATCACTTGGATATTTCGGGGCTATTTCTGTGTGGAGTTATCCCAGTGCACGTGTGGGTCCTCTCCACCTTCTGCTGTCCAACATGTGCTTGTAGATTAATGGATGTTTCTAAACTGACACTAATAATAACTGTTCAACTCATCAAATCTAATAAATTCATATGGCACGTTAAAATCTGAGGCCGTTGGCCCAAGTGCGGCACGCAAAATACAAAAACAGTAAAAAGACAATGCCAGATGCAAAAGACCATAAAAACAAAGAAATAAAAGCAAATGAAGACTTGATAATACACCAAATAAAAACATTAAAATGATGAAAAAATAAAATAAAATGGAAACTCTAGTTTAAAAAGCCAGTGCGTACAAATGTGTCTCAAGACAAGACTTTAAAAAAAAAAAAAGCCCAATCACCTGTTTGGACCAGCCTGGACCTCAGGACAGCTTAAACCAAACGATCATTGGATCTCAGGGATCTGGAGGGCACATAAGGCTGCTTAGATAGAAATACAGATCCATGTCCATTCAGGGCCTTAAAGGTAAACAATAAAACTTTAAAATCAATTCTAATACAAAAAGGGAGCCAAGAAGAAGCACCAGAGAGACACATTCACCCTTTTTTGTTCATGTTAAAAGACAATTTGCAGCGTTCTGAACTAACTGCAGTTGTGAGGGTGGCCTGGCTAACAGCAACATACAGTAATCCAGTTGGGATGAATCACCTCTTTAAAGTCATTAAAGGTTAAAGAGTTCGCTTTAAAAAATCTTGTTAAAAATTATCTCTTTAATTCAAAATTAATCTGTTCCTTAAAGTAAAAAAAAAAAAAAAAAGAATCTGATTTCACCTCAAACTCGTGTCTCTGCACCGACCTCATAACAGACCGGTGACCTGTCCAGGGTGTGCCCCCGCCTGTCAATTAAAACTAACGGCAGCTGATAAAATTAATGGTCTGGCATTCCTTTACGGAATCCATAAAAAAAAAAAAAAAAAAAAAAAAAAGACAGCTCTCAGAGTATGCAATGAGAATGACGCTCAGCTACCATCACACAACACTTCAGTTTATTATCTGTAAAACTGACTGAATTACAGATATTTTGGTGTTTGTTAAAGTTGATTAGTTGAACTAGCCATCTTGAGATGGGCTTTAGCCAAAGGGTTTTGTAAATTAACACAAAGTGTTTACTTTTGGAAAGTTTCATTAGTGGCACCAAGTGGTTGATGACACACAGTTGACAACTAAAGTTAATGGCAAAGTTTTAAAACGCACAGGTAAAAACAGTCATGTTTCTTACTTTTAACGGAGGACTCTAATTATCTCTTATACAGCACTGTAATATAAAAATAGACTAAATGATAAAATTGTTTCGTTAATTTGGGCTGGAAAAGAATAAACAGTCGTACATTTATTAACTTATTTTTCAAGATGGGGCAGGTTTTCTTTATTTTTAAAGAAAACTAATTGTTGTTTAATGTCTCAACTTTGCTCCACAGTGTTTTTTATCTATGTTTAGAGATAATTAGCTAAAAAAAGAAAAGAAAATTGAGGCTTGTTGAGGAATTGGAGTGGGGGGAGGGAGTGCATGCACTCACACACAGTGAAAAACTGTGCTGGTAAGTGCCAGCCCATATTAATGAAGTGAATCTTCATCCAGTCAGACACAACAAATAAATGGCTGCCCCCTTGAAGCTCTTAATCGGCCCATTAGTCTTTGAGCGACCACAGTCTCGTCTTTTTTCTCCTGTGGCTCGTTCCCTTTGGACCAGACCACGTTCATCCATCAAGCCGTATTTGCATGCAGACCACACGGCTGACAGAGCTGAGTGCACAGCTGGAGATGCTACATCATATTTACTTTCTTACTGGAGCAATAAACACCGTTTTTCACATCTCGTTCCTGTCCTCTGTCCCTCTCTTCATCATTTAAATGCTCAGATTGATCCTTCTTTGCACAACTAACTGGAGAGCTCATCCGTTCAGGAAGCCCAGGATCTTATTTGTTAATTCATTGCATATTCCAGGATTTTACTTTTTCCAGATCCAAGGGATTTTTTTTCTGTTACTTTTATTTATTTATTTTTTGCACATAAGCCCAAAAAAGCAAAGTGTGAGGTAAAAACTGAATGTAGCACAATGCTAACTAATTGTTAAAAGTAGCAAAAGACTGGCTAAAAGATAAGTAGCAAAATGCTATCTAAATGTAACTTAATGTTTAACACTAGCCATAAGTTAAAAAAAAATGCTAGCATAAGCTAAATGCAACCAAATCTCACTTAGCTAAAAGTAGCTAAATGCTACCTAAAAGCTAAAAGTAGCAAAAGGCTGACTAACTAAATGCTAGCTTGAATTAGCACAAGTTTAACTAAAAACGTTTTTCTTTTTCTTTCGGCTTCTTTAGGGGTCGCCACAGCGAACTAAGTCACATGACGACTTGGTAATTTTACGCTGGATGTCCTTGCTGACACAAACACAGACCACTGAGCTACCAAAGAGCTCTGTGTAGAGCAGAGAGCTGCTATCTAGGGTGCCCGGGGAGGAGATGGTGGGGGTTAAGGGCCTTGCTCAAGGGCCCAGAGTGGGGCAAATGAGGATGGGGCCAGTTCACCTTTCCCACCCACATTTTGATGTTGTCGATACCGGGAGTTGAACCTGTGATCATCCACTCACAAGCCCGCCTTCTCTAACCTCTGCACCACCACTTCCAAGGTAATGCCAAGGTTAAAAAGCTAAAAGTATCTAAAGGCCAACTAAAACCTAAACCTAATAATAAGCTCACTAAAAACAGAATGACCTGAAAGCTAAAAATAGCAAAAGGCACGCTAAAACTAATATTGTACTGTAGTATCAAAGTTATAAGCTATAAGTAGCTTAAGAAGACAAAGAGAGCAAGTTGAAGCTGATTTGAAAAAAAAAAAAAAAGTATTGATTTAAAACATTTTTTAAAATGTTAATTATATTTGTAAAATAAATCCAAAAAGTTTTTTTTTTTTAAAGTATAAATTAAAAAAAGTTATGGCACCCATCTCTTGAACAAGCTGAGTTTTTCATATAAAAGAATAAATAATAATAATAATTTAAAAAAAAACCCACAAAGTATGCTGAATCTAGTGCTGAAGTAGTTAAACTGCACTAAACATACTGAAAAATAACATGAAAACAGTGTGAACGCTGAGTCAGCATTCACACAATAAACCAACATTAGTCAGGGTTTTATCCCCTAAACTCTGTTTAATAAATCGCCGCACTGCATCCTGCATGGTTTTAAGTGCATTCTGACTCTCGGAGAGCTGACACGCTTATCTGCATGTGACCCATACATCCTCCATTTTCTTTTCATTTCTCAGCTGCCAGGCGCTGCACACTTTGTTAATTCAAACCCTTAAAATCTCATTTCAGACACAATTAGCCTTTAGCCCATCCAAGCACCATTGCCACTGGCATTTTTCTCCCTCCCCTTCTACTCTTTGTGAACGTTTCCTCGTAATCTCTGATAAAGATCATTACTGGGGTTACTGAAAAGGGAGTTTTGATAATTTATAAGAGAAAACATATTAAAGGCCCATTAGAAGACAGTTAAAGCCCCTGCCTTTTGCCATGCTGGGGTTATCAGTGCTACAGAGAGCTTTTAATTCATTCCTTTGCAATAAGTTTTTTTTTTAATTATATTTGAACCGAGACTTTCACTACAGCAGAGCCGCCCCTACTGGTATTTACTTTGTGTCAAACCATTCACTGTGGAGCATGCAAATTTAGGATTTTCATCATTTTTGCTTTGCAGGCAAGTCACAACATCATATCACTGTCTATTCTGCAGCTGCGTCTAAATGGGTTTATTTTTCAAATGTGTGTTTAGGTGATTTTTTTGTTTAACTAAACGCATTGTGTGTGTGGCGTGTGTGTGTGTGTGTGTGTGTATGCTCATATCGTTTTTAGATTTGTCTGCAGTTTCTGTGAGAAATTCATTCAGCTGCCTGATTATGTTTATCTTCCATTTATCACCAGATTTTGATGCGGGGCTGGTATTCTGACTGAAAAAACCCAATTCTGATATCTGTGACACTAAATTTATTATTTACTCAGAGTTTTAGCAGCGGTGAAAGGAATTGGAGAAACAAAATTATAATATCTGAAGTTCAAATAGCTCAAACCTATATATACACACTTGCATACAAAAAAATAATAATTTTGTACCGTCATTACCAGGATTTATATGAATAAGATTATTATTGGGATTATGATGACAATTTACTAAGAAAAGCTGCTGTGAACCAAAAGCTGCTCAAACTTATTTTATACTTGTAATTCCTAAACTTTTTGGTTTTCCATGTCACCCACCAAAAAACAACAACAACAACATTGAGTACGAAGTATAAACATTGCTAATAAGCAAATTAATTAAGTGCAAGATGACAACACAAAAATCCTCAGCAGTCGATCATGAATAAAGTTTTTATATCTTATGGTCCTACCAATCATTTGAATAGTTACTTGAATGGTTTAAAGTGCATTTTAGTTTATTTTTATTACCAGTAACTAATTTACTAGGCAAGCAAACATGCTGGATTTTAAAAGAAAAATCTTTCAGTAAGAGATAAAACTCTTCATTTAAAAGTCAAAGTTGTGTAAAGTACCCAGCTTGAACTTTGCACCTCCCCATCCATCTCACTGCCTGTTGCTGTTGTGTCTAACATGCTTAGGTGTTGAGGAAGATGCAAGCAGCTTTGCGTGCGTGACGAGGCTGTGAGGCGCATGATTGCAAAACTGAGGGCATTTATTAACTGCTGGCTCAAGTTCAGGCATCAGCGCACCACAGAAGAAGAAAAGTAGGAGGAAGGAGGTACACTGAACAAAAATAAAAATGCAACACATGTTTTTGCTCCTATTTTTCATGTACTGAACTCAAAGGTCTAAGACTTTTCCTCTGTACGCACAAAATGCTTTTTTTCCTCCCAAATATTGTTCACAGATTTGTGTAAATCCGTGTTAGTGAGCACTTCTCCTTTGCCGAGATAATCCATCCACCTCACAGGTGTGGCATATCAAGATGCTGATTAGACAGCATGCACAGGTGTGCCGTAGGCTGACCACAATAAAGGGCCACTCTAAAACGTGCAGTTTTATCGCAGCATAATGCCACAGATATCGCAAGTTTTGAAGGAGCGTGCAACTTGCATGCTGACTGCAGGAACGTTCATGTTCAGAGAATTTGACAGTACATCCTACCAGCCTCTCAACCACAGATCACGTGTAACCACACCAGCCCCTGTGTTCAATGTCCATAACATAAGCCTGCTCATACAGTAACCCCACTGCCACTCGATACACACAATGGTGACATCAGCATACAGCTCACCCACATGACACCATACATGCCACCGGTCATCTGCCCTGTATTGTGAAAACCGGGATTCATCTGTGAAGAGAACACCTCTCCAGCATGCCATACACCATCGAATGTGAGCATTTGGTCACTTGTTTATGACAACAAACTGCAGTCAGGTCAGGTGAAGACCCCAGTGAGGATGACGAGCATGCAAATGAGCTTCCCTCAGATGATTTCTGACAGTTTGTACAGAAATTCTTTGGTTATGCAAACAGATTGTTGCAGCAGCTGTCCAGGTGGCTGATCTCAGAGGTGAGGATGCTGGAAGTGGAGGTCCTGGACTGCTGTGGTTAAATGTGGTCTGCAGTTTTGAGGCCAGTTAGAAGTACGGTCAAATTCTTTTAAAACGCCTTTGGAGACAGATTATGGTAGAGAAATGAACATTCAATTCACGGACAACAGCTCTGGCAGACATTCCTGAAGTCAATGCCAATTACACACTCCCTCAAAACTTGAAATATCTGTGGCATTATGCTGTGATAAAACTGCACATTTTAGAGTGGCCTTTTATTGTGGTCAGCCCAAGGCACACCTGTGTAATAATCATGCTGTGTAATCAGAATCTTGATATGCCACACCTGTGAGGTGGATGAATTATCTCGGCAAAGGAGAACCGCTCACTAACACGGATTACACAAATTTGAGAACAATATTTGGAAAAAAAAAAAAAAAAAGACATTGTGAACATGGAAAAAAGTCTTAGATCTGGGGTGCCCAATACGTCAATCACGATCTACCAACCAGTCAGTCGCAAATATATTAAGGGTAGATTGCATGGCATTAAAAAAATAAAAAAATAAAAATAAATAAAAATGTCAGCCTATCATCCGTCTATGAAATTTGTCACTTGACTGACAGGGCAGCCATTCTGAGGCCCCGTTTACACGACGTGAAACTGCAGCCTTTCTGCAGAGGTTCAGCTGTTCATTTACACGACAACAGCCCTCGTTCTCTCTGAAACCAAAGGTCCAGGTCGTGGAGATTTTGAGGGAACCCATGACAGAGGTGTGAAATGCTCCGCAATTGAAATCACGTCCAGTTTTTCTGCACTAACAACAGTTATAATAAATGACAGATAGAGCGTTATTGTGCTACTCACCCTTTTTCAGCATGTACGAGCAAAACTAATAAAATCCAGGGTCCAAAGAGACGTTAGTGTATTCATCAGTTTGGACTAACTGTCATGCTGATGCCAACAAAGTCTATGATCAATAATCCAGGTCATGCTGATGCTGCATGCACAATGCATGCAGCTGTGCCCTGCATAAGAGTTGCCTGATAAATTTAAAATGTCTTTTTTTTGTGCGCACATGTTCAACACACAAACACCTCATCTTAAAATATCTTTACCCAACACATATGACAGTTTAGGTCAAAATACTATAATTTTACAGTAACAGTACTATAGTTCATAATTTCTTATCTGGCAACCCGACTGACATGGAAACTACAGCTTTTTGTGTAAACCCTCTCTTTTTTATTTGTTTATTGCCCCCAATAAACATTGAAAAAACAAACTTTTCCAGGGGTTGTTCTCATTTAAACAGGGCCTTATACTAGGCAGATCACATTGACTTTGTCATTTTAAAAGTAGCTTGCATGCTGAAAGTGTGGACACCCCTGTCTTGGATCTTTGGGTTCAGTTCATAAAAAAATTGAAGCAAAAACAAAAGTGTTCCATTTATACTTTTGTTCAGTGTAAAAAGAGAGTTTGTGACAAAAGATTCAATGGAAACAATTTGATCATGATGCTTGCACTTAACAGGTAAAATGAATATCAGGTTACTCCTAACCCTGCCTTCTATCAATAATGGTGATCTAACTTAATGCCTCACAAAACTGCTACAGTTAAACAAAACACAAGTTTTATAAAAATAAAAAAAAATTCAAATAACTGTATGTTACTATTTAAAAGAACCAGACATTTTTTAAAGTTTCTTGTGCGAACTTTAATGATGGAAATTTGAAACTAACCCTGCAGCACATCACAGCTTTATTGCCGTTATTATGAAAGGAATACATTATGATCAACATTCACACTGTCGTGTGAGACGAGGTTAAAACTCAACATTCAGACCGTTTTAGCAGGCGCCAAATATGGAGAATGAGGTGTAATTCGCTCATTGCTGGAAGCAAGTAATTACAGTAGATATGAAGTCAAGAGCTCTGAATTGGAAATGTTTTTGCTCCTCCTGCATCTTAATATCGAGTGGAAGGAATTATAACAAAAAGTCAGATGGTGTTGAGAAAGAGCTGTAGATGTCATGAGTGAGATGATGGTTCAGCAAGTTAGAGGTGGACTAAACTCAAGAGGGCATCCACTGAAGACAAGGGAGTGAAATCAAAATTATTCCAGTCTTTAAAATAACTACCGTATTTTTCGCTGTATAAGTCTCACCTTTTTGCATAAATTTTCATGCACTGTGACTTATACGGTAAAGTGACTTATTTGTTTAATTTTTCCACAAATTCATAACCCAATTTTTGGCTGAGCTCTGACGAGTTCATTCATTCTAACATGAACACTACAATTTTCAGCCACTAGAGGACTCTTGACTAATATGGCAAGCCAAGTGTCTTATTTAGGGAAAAGTGGCTATTAATGAGACACTTGGCTTGCCATACCAAGCCACCTTCCTCCAGACCTCCTGGAGCAAATGTCATCCAGCTGCATTTCGCTGCGCCGCTTAGGCGAAATGCAGCTGATTTGACCATTAAAGTGCATTTATTAAGGAAAAGTTCAACTGAGACACACCTTTGCTATAA
>JARVGV010000861.1:13218840-13231305 GCA_031762435.1 Hypsolebias longignatus
AATAATAATAATAATAATAATAATAATAATAATAATAATAATAATAATAATAATAATAATAATAATAATAAACTATAATGTAGGAACATTGAGACAGAAGAAATTCCCTTTTCAAGCCCCAAAATCTTTTTCTAGGCTCTTTAAGGGTGATGGTCAGTTTGTGATTGGTAGTCAAAGTTTGAAAAACAAAGTTTTAGCCCGTATAGTTTTGAACAAACTGCATTTTTTATTTTTATTTTATTCATTTTAAAATAAAATACTAAACAATTTACATATATGAAGTGAAAGAAACAAAATATAAAATGAAAAGTAGCAGATGAAGAAAAAAATCATTATATCTGCTCCTTTTTTTTTTCAAATAATCATTTCAAACAACAATTATCTATAAATAACAACAAAAAAAAAAAAAAGAACAACATTCAATTTTCTAGTTCTCATAAATTTCTAATTAAACTCCATTCATATACTGTATATTTTTTGCAACAATTCGGTTTTGATCATTCTCTTGAATACAAACTTTGACTTGGCTTTTTTTTTTTTTACATCTGTCTCCAAACCATGCCATAAAATGCCATAACAATCCATTACCAAAAATGTGTTGGTTTCAATAAATAAACAAATTTCAAAAGTAATTTATCAACTAATGAAGACTTAAGATTTTTGGTAAAGTGCTGCAGTGTTTGTGTAAGATTTTGCTGCGTTCCCTGTTGATTTACAGTTTGCAGCCTGCTTTGTGGTTGGCATACTTTTCAGTGAAAATGGCTTTGATGGACACATTCTGTAACTGCTGCTGCAAACCTGTTATATTCTTTTCTCCACCCTGACAGCTTCCACAGCATGTCACCCACTTTTAGCTCTGCCAAAACAAAACAACAGCAAGTGTGTTTCTCTTTCAAAGTGCCTCTCCCAGATAGAAAACATAGGCATAACACCCAGCTCACCTCCATGTATGCAGCACCCAGTTGGCTGGCTCGATGCCATTTTTGAGCTACTAAATGTCAGTGCAAAAAGGAGTGCTGTGGTTTATGAGCACCTGGATGGGGAACACAGAAATAAAAAAAAAATGTAAGGGGGAGATGGAGCAAGAAGTAGTAGAAAAAAAAAAAACATTAAATTAATCCTCTAAAAGCCTTTTAGCAATATTGCCCTCCCACTGTGCTTGGTAGCACACACGGAGACTACTTCCAATCATTTAATTCCAGCTGAAATTTAATTTAGTCCAAGAGCTATTCATTTTGTTAAATGAATGTGCCGCCTGCCCACAAACCACCACCACCTCAACATGCATACATACTGTACACAGCATACACACACTGTGTTGTGAGCCTTAACATCAACAGATGACTCAGAGGTAGTTCTGTGTCCATTTTATTTTGGGACAGTTGTATTTAACACAAGCAATGACACATGGCTGTAACAAACACCTATAATTGGCGCTCTCTGCCTCTTATGACATTAAAACACCCTACACACAACACATGGTAGTTATAACAGGGCCTAAATGTACCTTGTTGTACTATATGTACTCTGTCACTTGCACCACAGAAAGGTAGTACTGATGGGAGCTCCACTTCGACTCAATCTTTTTTTTTTCATTCCTGTTGTTTTTGATTAGACTTTTTTTTTTCACCTACACTGCACACCCACACTACAGGTATGACCACAAAAATACATACAGATCTTTCACCGGAGTACATGATGGAGCAAACATGGACAGTCATGGAAGACACAAAGCACTGACTGGGAAGTAATTCAATGACATATAATAAAAAGAATCACAAATGACAGACAATCACCAACACCATGGAGAAGAAAATGAGGTTCAGGTGAGAGTGGGAGGGGCAGGAGCTGAACTACATGAGGGGAAGCCAGAGACACATGTTAAACTAAAATCCCAGAATCAAAGAGCTAAAGAAAAAAATAAAAATAAAAAAAAACTGACAAAAGACATGGATCATGACAAATATGTCCCGTACTTTTTAGTTTTCAGACCAAAAAGCTGCCTAAACTCAACAAAATTCATTCAACCTTTATTTAGGCAGGTTAACCCCATTGAGCCTCAAATAAGAAGCAAAAATGATTGCATGACTTGGTGACTTCTGTATGTAAAGACGTTAAAAAAAGAGTCATGACATGGTTGAAGATATAATTTCTGACAAGTCTCTGGGGTTTGTTGGTAGAGTTGGAAAAAAAAAAAAAAAGTACCACTAGTTTGTAAGATTCACTGGTATTTTGGTTACAGGTTTACAGAGAAAACCAGAATCCATCATTTACCTCAGATTTATATACTGTAATGGGTATTGGCACTGATTTCTAAAAGTGAACTCTGAACAAAACTCTGATTCTTTGTAAAATGTCAAGAATTCATCAGACTCAAGATTAACTTATCTTAAAATGTATTTTATTTTTTATGTTTGTGGATCAAATTTAACATGTTTCTTTAGACACTGAACCAGCTTCTCTGAATTAAGACTGAGATTATGCCTACGGAGCTGCTTAGGAGGCTGTTGCTTAGAACTGAAGTCACTGCTAATGGAATGGGGAAAAACTATAATGGCAAGAACGGTGAGCCAACACTGACCTTAATATTCTAAAAGGAGTTCAAGATATGTTTGCGTGATCATAAAGTTAAAAATGTTCATGCTTTTGCACTTCAGAGATGACATTTCATTGAACTATATATGTGTTAGACCTTTTCTAACATTTGCTTTCCCATAAAGGACAAGCTTCATATAGAACCCAGCTGAATTTGGTTATGATTTGCTTTCACTGTGAATGTATGTGTATTTGCTCTTTTTGTATCTGTATCGTGTCATAAATAAGATGTTTTACCTCTTGTACATTTTAGATGGGCATTGGAAAATGTGTCACTGTACAGGACTTATACAGTACAACACGTTAAAGAATGGGTGATTTGTCTCAATTTTTAAACACTTCACACATAAATTGTGCTTGGTTTATTTTCTAGACATTTTGGCAGCATTACAAATGGTTCTCCAAGCTGTCAAAAGTTTGTGCCAACTACACATAGAGTACATTGGGTATTGATTAACTTACTCATCTTCTGACCACCCCTGTGGTCTGAACCCAAGTGAAGGTCGTCTACTTTTCGACAAGATAAATTAACACAGCCATTCAGTATTGTCCAAATCCACTGCTTACCCTGTAGGTCCTTTCCCACTGCTGTTATGATGCAAGGCAGAGCTGCAATGGCTGAGGGCAATTTACCCCACTGCCCTCCACAGTTTGTCAGGGTCTGTCTCTAAGAAAAGGTTTAAGAGTGTCATAATTTTTATGACAAACCAGGAGAGTGTGCAAGGAAAAAAAGAAAGAGATGGGTGTATTTTGAGTCATCGGTGCATGTGTGTTAAGGGAGCTATTGTTGTTCAGTGCCTCTCACAGCACACAAACTGTGCTGATGGGTCTTCTAAAAGGTGAAATAGAATTTTTTTTTTTAGTTGGAGGTCAGTTTGATAGTGCTTTTTATGCGTGTTTGTAATACATGTTGGCACCGTTGTGAGCCAGGCCGTGAAAACATGTTGACTGAGAACAAATGGTCAGTTGTGTTTAGCTCAAAAAAGTAGAACATGATTCTCACGAACAACTTCACATTGGTCACAGGTACAAACAAAAAAAATATCTAACCAGTTCCGCTGCAAGAATGTGTGGTCAAAATACAGTATGTGCACACGTCAGCCATGTTTAGGGGCACATTTTTAATTAACACATAATGTAGTGTAATTTGAAATTTGAGTTTGTCAGTATAGAAAGGACAAAATTTAAGGTACCAGTATTTTTTTTCTCTCCTTATGATCAAAGTTTTCATCCAAAGGTTTTCTACCTTATGTTATTTGCCATATGATTGTTGGAGTACTAGGTTTTTTTATTTACTGTTTATTTGGTTTTGTTTCAGCTGTGTAGCTTTTTATGATCCCATTTTCATTTTTGTCTCAACTCAACCTATATTTTACTGGATAAATTAAATTAAATATTTAAACAGTTTTAAAATGTGGTGTTTTGTCTGTTCTCTGCCCTATCCATCTAATTACCTGTTTGACAAAGAGTTTATTAAAAAACACATTTTAAACCCTTTGCATTCACTCTTCCAATTCCATGTCTGAGACATGGAATAAGAAGATCTCTGTCAAGAGCTCCAACTTCAACCGTTTGAGCTAAAATCTCATAGGCCATTGCACTATTTAAAAGCAGCTATATTTCTAACTGACAATAAAATACAGCAGTGTTCTGTTTTATTTCTATTAGATCTGGCAGCACAGGTTCAAAAATGTATCAAGCTCACATAAATTGTAGAATCTCAAAGAGTATAACATTTCAAAATATTTCCCCTTCCATGGCAGGTCAAGTATATTGATCAGATGGTAAAATGAAACTGCAAATTCCAGAGTGGATTCTACTCAATTTGTATTGACAAGGTTTCAGCTGCTGGCTGCTCAGAGCTTTACTGTAAGATGTTATTATGTTTGCAGCGTGATACTGAAATGGCCACCTGGCATACCCTTTGGTGTTTGAAAAAAATAAAAAATAAAAAATAACGAAAGAAAGAAAGAAAGAAAACCCCAGCATTAGAACAATAATGAGCCAACTAAACCTTTGTAATTGATTGTTTTTGCTCAGAGTACTTTTACTATATTTGTCCAACGGCTGTTATATTTAGCAAAAATAAATGTGTATAATGAACAATATACATTTTACTTGAAGAGTACTTTGGTATTCATATTTTGTATTTGGATATTGTGGATACACAGACACATAAACAAGTAGCCTATAGGATCAAATATCTGATTTTAGGTTGTTCAATTGAAAGTGCATTGGAAATACAGGCAGTCCTCGACTTATGATGGAAATCCATTCTCACACGGCGTCGTAAACCGAATTTGACGTAAGTCGGAATATGCATGGTACGCGGCGTTGTAAACACGGTTTTTTTTCAACGTAAGACAAAACCAGCGTACATTCTGTACCTTAAACATGTAAAGTACTGTATTTCCAAGCGGTTAGCTAACACAGTCATCAAAAAAAAACATAAAATACTGCACAGTAGGTTTCATAATGAAATAAAGCAGTTAAAAAAACAGAACCTGTATCCCTCCGCCTCTGGTTCACGCTTTCTCTTTTTTCTTTAAAATCCAGTCCACCTCGGTCAGGAGTGTTTACAGGTAAGTCCAGCCAACAGAGTTTGTTAGAACAAATGAGCTGCTATTTTTACAGGCTGCAGGCAGCTCAGAGCACAAACACAGCAACTTCCCTCACATCACTACAGAATGAGCTCCTCCAGCGGGCACGTTGTTGTTTCCCACAACAAAATTGATGCCAGAGAGCATGAGTCCACAGGGTCTTAAAGGGAAAGGTATTAACACCCCACACACAAAACAAACACATGGATTTCTGTGCTGTGTAACTCGAAATAAGGCTATTCAAAGTCAATGGGAGGTGCGTCGTAACCACAAAACGTTGTAACTCGAGACCATCGTAACCTGCACTACCTGTAGTTTTTTTTTTTTTTTTCATTATATGAAAAAATTGTCTTGTTTGGGCTTTTCTTTCTTCAGGGATTGCCACAGTGAGTCATCCTCCTCCATCACACTCTGCCCTATGTATCCTCTGTCTTCACTCCAACTACCTTCATGTCCTCTCTAACTGCATGCATGTATTTTCTCTTTGGCCTTCCTCTTTGTCTTTTTCTTGGCAGCTTCATTTCTAACATCCTTCTACCAATATGCCCACTGTCCCTCCTCTGTACATGTTCAAACCATCTCAGTCTGGCTTCTCTAACTTGATTTCCCAGTTATTCAATTCTTATTATCTCATTCCTAATCTTATCCATCCTTGTCACTTCTAGAGAGAATCTCAGCATCTTCATTTCTGCTATTTCCAGTTACTTCTCCTGTCTTTTTGTCAATGACACTGTCTCCATACCATACAACATAGCTGGTCTCACCACTGTCTTGTAAACTTTTCCTTGGACATTTGCTGCCACCCTTTTGTCACAAATCACTCCTGAAACTTTTCTCCATTCACTCCATCCTGCCTGGACTCTCCTTTTCATCGCTTTATCTCATTCCCCATGTTCCTGGACAGTTGACCCCAAGTACTTGAAGTCCTGCACCTTTGTGACCTCTGCTCCTTGTAGCCTCACTGTTCCTCTGGTCTCCCTCTCATTTGCACACATGCACTCTGTCTTACTACGGCTGACTTTCATTCCTCTTCTTTCAACTACATACCTCCACCTCTCTAAGTTCTCTTCTACCTGTTGCTTGTTCTCACCAGATCACGTCATCTGCAAACATCATATTCCACAGGGATTCCTGCCTGACCCCATCTGTTAGTCGGTCCATCAACAGAGCAAACAAGAAAGGGCTCAGAGCCAGTCCTTGATGCAATCCCACCTCCACTTATCTGTCACTCCTACAGCACATCCCACCACTGTCCTGCTGTCCTCATACATGTCCTGTACCAGTCTAACATACTTTTCTGCCACTCCAGATTTCCTACATCTCTTCTCTCTGCACCCTGTCATATGATTTTTCTAAATCCACAAAGGCCCAATGAAGTTGTTCCTCACCCTCTCTATTCTTCTTAGCAATTCTTTTTGCACTTGTGGACGTTTTCTTTCTAAATGCACCAAATTGTTTTAGGTTAAGTTCATATACCAGTCTGTATATATTGCCTTCATTGTCCTTCTTTCGTTAGTGTCACTAGTCTTCCTGTCATATCTTTGTGAATAGACTGAGCATCTTCAGTATGTTGGTAATTATTTGGTTTCTGGATTTAAGGTATAGAGAAAATGTTTCCAACTGCTGTGCTATTCACACCCACTTGACTTTTAACAACGCTTTACTTGAGGTTTTTTTTGTATTTTCTTTTTTTTTTTTTCTTTTTTTTTTTTTTAACTGAATTTCAGTCCAAGGAAAAACATCATTTATCTCAAGCCTCTCCTTAACAAGACCTTTCTCCAAACTGGAGTGTGAGTCTCTCAAACATCTTAAAGGACAGCCACTCACAGCTCTGGCCCTTCCACCTCAATTTCTACTTACCAATATGGAAATATATAGTTTTTTGAATGAAAATGAAATCCCTGGTGTTATGCAGTCTGCCATGTCTTTTCATCTCACTTTTCACTTAAATATTTTGTAACAAGTGGTGTATAAATATTTTGCAATGGGATGTTTAGTTTTACAGTAACAATTTTGAAATCACGAACTCTTATGCAATTAATAAAAATATAAGCATGTGGGAGATGACTGTAGCAGGATGAAAGTTTGAATGTTATGCTAAATTTTCTTATTAAATGTGTTTGATTTTTTTTTATTTAATTTATTTATTTATTTATTTTTTTATGCTTATCATAATGGTTTCTTCATACCCAGGACTGGATAGCTGCAGGTTTGATTCCTCTCTGTGGTCGCATGGTGTGGCATCCTTGGGCAAGACACCTTATCTCCAACTGCTCCCCAGGCACTTAAAATAGCTTCTGCTGCTTCATTTGGGTGTAACTTACATGTGATGGGTCTAATGCAGGGCTTTTCAACTGGTGGCCCGTGGGCCTACCAATAACTTCAGAAAAAAAAAATTAAAAAAAAATGGGGGGCTTTCTGGGTTTGGGTTATGTTTATAGAATTTATGATCCAATGCAATAAAACAAACACATTTAAAATGTAACAGATCCTTGTGATACTTGATTTATGTAATGACTTTATTTGCTGAATGTCCAGCCCCTGAGCTGCTGGCTTTCGGAAACTGTGGCCCCCTGAGCAGTTGTGTTGAATAGCCCAATCTAATGTATGAACAAATTTAATCATTGTATGGCAACATACACTGATTATAATACATAGCACAATTATATTTTACATTTACATAATCTCTCAAAAAACAACAACTTGTGATTTCAAAAGTGAGCTATTATTATCAGTGTACAAAAAAAGTGTGGTACATTAATCTTAAGATTATGTCAATAGATGAAATAAAATAAAACAATATTTTTTTATAACGTGGTAGATACAGCTGTTAGACCATCAAAATTGTATCTATTTGAAGTCATTTATGATTTCTTTATTACTTTCTTTATTTAAATTGTCATAATATATCACATTTGGATTGACAGAATGAGACTAGACAGTGTCAAGAAATCCTTTTGGTACAACTTTGGAGGGAATGACCAGTGTATGAATATTTATTGGGTGAAAGTTTTGTCTTAATGAAAAAGCATTAATGATCTTGCATAAAAAATACTGCATGCAGTGATGCACACTGAGTGTGTATCTCAAGTCATGTGTGTAAGAATGTGTGTGTGGACTCGTCACAAATTGTATTCCTCCCTGTGTTGCTCAGGTTCTGCATTAATTCTTTGGTAGCATGGACAGACCAGTCAGCTCTTATTTTGCAGAAAGGGCATGCAGGGAGGGACATTTCTTTAATTTAACCTTGTCATCAAGGTCTTCAACATGAAAGCCTTGCAGTGTTAGCAATGGCCACCTCAACAGTTACTGTTTTCTTAGGCAAGCCTGTTTTAAAATCAGCTTGATGTTAAATTTCAACAGCAAGTGTTCAAATTATTGCTTATGTCAAATAAAACATTGAGCCACATTTTTTGACTCATTTCTGTAGTTACTGCTACTCACATGTAGCAGAACGATCAATAAATGTTAACACATCTGGGTGGGAAGACGTGCCACACCGGTTTTATTTTTATTTTTTAATTTCATAAACATTCATTTTAATATACAATACAAAACAATCCCATAAATGATAAAAATAAAAAAATATAAAATGAAAGGTAGCAGAAAGAAGAAGAAAAATCTTATTATATCTGCCCCTTTTTTTCAATGAGTTCAAACAATAATAATTTTCAAGTAACAGAACAAAATGAATAACTCTAATTTTTCAAACTCTAATACAACACACATTAAGCTGCCTCATATGTATTTTTTTTAACAAGTCAGTTTTGATCATTTTCTTAAATGTACACATTGACTTGGTATTTTTAACATCACTCTCCAAACCATTCCACAATCCAATTCCCTGGATTGAGGTGGACTGTTCGTTCAAACTACAAAGTAGTTATGTATTTTGGTTTTACAAATATCTCTGTCCCCTTAAGACTATAACAACTTTGTCTTTTGACAAAATGTAATTGGATATTTAAAGGTAATGTGTTATTCTGAGCCCTATATAACTGATAAAGTATTATAATCTACCAAATCATGGAACTTCAATAACTTCAGTTGATAAAATAATGTGCTTGATGGTTGTCAGTAATGCTTTCTAGTGATAATTCTTACAGCTCTTTTCTGTAAAACAAAAATTGGTTTTGTAATTGTTTTACACGCTTTCCCTCAAACATCAATACAATAGATTAAGTGTGGAACAATGTTCAACATAACCATAGAAACATAACCAGCAAAAACACTTTTTGTTTGTTTTAGTTCTGCTTTTCATCCATTTTCTTAACCCACTTTTTCTGTGCAGGACCTTGGACTCAAAAAAACAAAGGGTTCAAAAGCTAACTTTGATTTCCAAAGTGGATACTTGGGTTTAAAAACTGGTATTTGTGTTAAATGGTTTAAAACTCATGATGTCAGCATGGAGGCAGCACCCACCTGCTTACGCTTGAAGAAACCTTTTCTGTCACAGTTTGGAAGGTACAGAGACAGCGCCATGACACGAGACGTGTCCTTCATCCCCTGAATGATCCCGTCCAGTTTTCTCCTGCAGGGACCCTTCAAAGAATGCAGCAGAGCGTCACAACCTGTAGAGACTTTGGTTTTAAGCTGCAACCAGTTCAAAGTTTAACCAAACGTCCCATCTGCTGACCTCCAGTGGTTTCAATCCTTCCTCTCCTTGCAGTAATTTAAAGATTTGGCGTTTATCTTTTCTGTCACTCAAAACCACAAACGTCTTAAACTCTTCAGAGACTTTTCAACAGTCACACTTACAAATTCAGGCTCGTGCTTGTCAATGGCCAGAGGGGAGTAATCCATGGTGGCGCCGTAGGAGCGCTGCTTGCCAAGCTTCCTCTTGTGCTCGTTGCGCATGGCGATGGCCTTTTTACTGTTCACAATGTCTATGGGATGTAGAGGCACTTTGGCCGGCAGCAGCTCTCCTGTGGCCCCTGCAGCCATGGTCTCCTCGTGTTCCCGCGACTCCCGTTCTGCACCTGGACAGATGAGACGTGCTTCATGTTAAAGATATTAACCGAGCCACGGTTTAAAGTCAGGAACTCAGCTAAAGCTGCACGTCGCAACAGCTTCAACACACTGCCACCAAATCAGTAACCTCCCTTCATTAGTGGCCGCAAAACCAAAAGGTATAAACAAATCCATTTGTACATTTGTGTTATGTTTATTTACTTCCTCTGTGCAGTTTTGAGTTCTCCCCAGGGGGTGCTACTGTCTCAGAGATCCCAATAATTCTGTTGATGAGACATTTACAGGTTGGGGACCTTTATCCTAAATCTTCTCCCCACCTTTTTCCTATCTTTGGGGCTCAGCCTCTTAAGCCCGGACCCCCAGCCTCAGGTTCTTTGAGGCCACAGAAAGAGCCACCCCAACCCCCCCTCCACATGCACACACCACTTTTGGCTTAGCTGACCCATAAGTCCAGAGTTGTTTCATGGACTTTGCCAGGCCCCGTTCGACAGAGCCCGCGGTGCCAGTGTGGATGACCGCGGTTATATTTATCTGAGGAGGAAACTGGCTCTGAAGGAGGGAGGAATGTCGAGCTGCCGCTCAAACGCCATGCAGCCGTCGCGCCTTCAGAACGACCAGCTGAGAAACGCTTCCTCACGATCCAGTGGGCGTCCAGTCTCGTAAACCCCGAGCGCCGAGACGTAACGAGGGCCACGAGCTCAGAGAACTTAATGTTCAAAGAGCCTGACACAGCATGAGCGTCTGGGAGGCTTTGGGAGGGGTGGGGGAGGCCGAGGGGAAGAGGAGGGGTTGAGGGGGTTGATTACCAGAATTGGGTCTTTGGCTTCTGCTCTGCTCTCCCATCTCTTTGAAATGAATCTAACAACTCATGACTTGGCAGAGCTCGGCTCGGGTTCCGATATGTCCTTGTGTCTCCTTGCCCAGACTACAAGGCTAGCCCCTCGCTATAAATAAATCCTTAAAACAGGCACTCCTGCACCGAGCTGTGGAAAAAGTCGTTATCACCCGCCGCCAAAGGCGAAGGCAGGCGATAGTGTTACTGCATGTGTCTGTTTAATGGCTCACTCCTGTTAGGGAAAACGTCAGAGTTGGTACAACCGACTCTAACGGTGTCACCAAATTCCACTTTTCAGATGTTAGACCACGAGCTGGACCACAGAGACCGTTTGTCCAAGCTATTGTTGCCGAACCTGTAAAGGAGGCTCAGCGGGTCTGGTTTAACTCCTGAATCTCAGCCAAGTGAGCAGACTCATGCGCAGTCCCTTTTATTAGTCTGAGCCCGAAGCTGCGCTGTTATCTCTCTCCACCTCCTGCTCCTCTGGCGTAAGGTTTTACTGGGACAAGAGAAGCTAGAGGACGTGCACCTGATCCTTCTCTGTTTAAAAATTAACATCTGCACACAGTTACGCTTCGTGAATATCCCACGTTCCTTCGGGGCAGAAGCCTGGACGATAAGCTGACATCTCTGTGGACGTCTTTCTCTCCTCTGGAGCTTTGAGGTTGTAATCATAGCAACAAGAAAAAGCCGGGGATAATCATTTTCCCCGCCTTCCATTGAGTTTGTGAGCATTACATTTGTCCTTTCTTTCCTTTCATTCAGTCTGAAATTACATCTTTACCTGATGTAAGAACACCGTGAACGGAGGAGGGATAATTGTGAGACTTGTGACATTTAAAGAACGAGGACGGTAACCCATCCTGCAGCGTCACCGCCGTGCTGCTGCTGAATATTTGAAAAGGCTCAGAGCGGAGAATGTGATCAGCGACACAAGTTTCCTGCTACAGGGTCAGTCCTGCCAGCGCCTGGTCAGCTGCCATCGAGCAGGAATTAGGATTAAATTAGAATAATTCAAATTAGACCTCTAAATTGGCTTTTAGCTTAAATGCTAGGATTGCTTTCGAGGAGCATCACAAACCTGGACTTAAAAAAAAAAGATTCTTCTTTTAGGAGCAATTGATTCAAAAAGTTTGAAATTATGATTTTGTTTCAGGTGTCGTCCAGTCTCAGACGAAGCTAAAGGACTTATTTACTCAGCTGAACTTCAGCTGCTTGTATAAGAGCCTAACACATGTTTCAGTCAGAGGCTTGGTGTTTATCATGTATGTTTTTATGTATTCACATGTAAACTGGAGCTGGACTACTGGAGTTGTGGGAGAGATCATCTCCAGTTTTAGCTTCTCTCCATCTGTCAAATTCAAAATCTTACTTCTAACCTACAAAGCCCTCAACAACCTAGCTCCATGTTAAATTACAGATCTTATTGTTCCATATTTTCCTAACAGAGCACTTTACTCTCAG
>JARVGV010000861.1:13235421-13252577 GCA_031762435.1 Hypsolebias longignatus
CCCACGCATGCACGGAGAGAACATGCAAACTCCACCCAGAAAGGCCCCCGGACCGGGATTTGAACCAGGGACCTGCTTGCTGAGAGGCAGCAGTTCTACCAGTCGCGCCACTGCAAATTAAACTTTTCATGCATTTTAAATCCATCTGTTAAATAATTATTAATAATACAATAGTAACAAGTCAGAGAAATATTATGTAGACTTAATCTCCATGTACACAAATGAACATGAAAATTATATTGTATTTTAAAATTAATAAATTTTATAAATAAATAAAAAAATCTATACAATATAAAACAGCAGTGTAGAAACATTGGACACAAAACAAGAGATCACACGCATAAATTAATATTTCATATAAGTAGTTTCAACTTTCTTGAAATACACTAATCAGCCATAACATTAAAACCACCTCCCTAACTATTTTGCATGGTCATTCTTTTCCCTGTTTATTTATTATTTATTTTTTTTTTTAAAGCAGCTGGCAAGATTCATGAATCAGGATCACTTTTAATTAAATCTATAAATGCAGCATTGTAACTAGTGGATGATGCACATTGGTTAATGACTATTTTGCATATGAAATGTACCGGTATGTAAAATGTAAGTAAAGTATTTGTTTTGGTTCGTGTCTGGGTTACTGATGAGGCCTTTGGGGACTCGAGCTGCATTCCTGTTTTTCTTTATTGGCTTGGTCAACGCCTTTGGCTCACTGGTGTGTTTGTTGAGCAATTCTTGAGCAGGTTTTGCAGTGTGGACAGAGTGCTTTGTCCTGACGTGGGGGGGGGTTGTCTTTCAGTAAGTGAATGATGCAAAAAAGATGCCTTCATGCAAAAACCAGGCTCCAAATGGATCACCACACACCTGCCTGTAGTTTAAACGCTCTGACTGATCAAACTGGGGGCGCTTGTACAATGGCACCATATTTCTAAGTTAAATCTGTGTTTACTGAAAAGTGTTGTCCCTTCGTGTGTCTCAGGTATGGGCGCTGGGTGATTGCCAGACTGGATGAAGTTAGAACTGAAAGGGAAACCTGCTGAGCAAAAACCACCACCAGGGGCTGCGGAGTAGGACTGCTGTGCAGGTGAGGACTCACTGAAAACAGGAGCATTTAATTTCTTTAACTGTTTATGCAGCATTGTCCTAGAGTTTATAGAGAAATACAAACACAGTTAAGTTACTATAAAGCAGTTCATTCAGTTGTCATTGAGATGCTGACGTTCACCTGTTTCTGTACAGAGAGTACAGATAATAATCTTTAGCTGCAAATCAGCTTGTCGTTTAGATTTTTGCATGATAATTTACTGTTTCGGTTGTTAATGTAGAGAACGTACAATGAGATGTCTTTTGGAAAAAATACCATACTGCTGGGTATTAGTTTGAGTGTTTAATAACTTACCTTTATTGTGACTGTCAGCTAGAGTTGAAAAATCCTTTTTAGGTAAAATAATTATAAAATTTATCTAATATGATCATCATTTTAAACAAAATATTATTTTTCTTTAATCAGAAGTGGAATTGGCATGCTGAAAATTTTGTAACAAAAACTGTTATTTCCCTCTTAATGTAATATTTATTTGTGTTTTGCTGCGGAAAATGTGACGGTGATCATTTCCAACTGAGATAAAAAAGAGGAAAAACACCTTATCCTTCCTGTTAGGAAACTTTTAGATCAGTTAATTCACTCAGGAAGCTTTTTAATGTTAAAATGACTTTGATCATAACCATATTTCTCTGTCATCTCCTGGACCTCTTGAGTAATTACACAAGACTAGAACTGGAAGGAAATGAGAAGTATGAAAAATGGACAAACTTCATATCGGAACGAGCGTTGAATAAGTTGAGATCTACACACAGGAATGTAATGAGACAAATTGTTTTTTAGAATCAGTTCCTAACTTCCTCCTGATTTTAGGTTCACACGGCCGTCGGCAGGGTGGAGTTTCCTGACCCATGGAGAATTACTTCCAGGCCGAGGCCTTCAACCTGGACAAGGTGCTGGATGAGTTCGAGCAGAACGAAGGTGAGCGTTGACTAAAGACTGAGATGTCGTTGTCACAGACAAGGCGGGGACTGATTATGTCACCTCTGTGGAAAAAAACAACTCAGGTGTCACACAATCAGGCCTCCACCTAGTATGAGTAACATTTACAGGAGTTGATTTGTGAGCAAGCTGAAATTAGATTAATTGGGTTTTCTTTTGCTTGTGGTCTTTCTTATAACTGAGGTGCAAGACAAGAGAATGGTCTTTTGTTAACATGTTCCCTGTTAGCTCTCTAATACTCCACGTGATTTGGGGTCTGCTTGTGCTTTGAAAAGTACCCGTCATGAGAGAAAACCTTGTCAGTGAAGGAGCTGTTTGATTGACACAAGGCTGCAGTGTTAAGTAACAACACTGTGCTGCCCACAAATGTGCCTGCCTTTTAATCAGTTTAGAACACATGGGCATGAAACGCACTCGACGCTCAGAAGTTGGTCAGATGTAGCGGCTGATAGACTGATCATTTGACCTCTGAACATATCTTTCACAATAAGTAAGAAACTATATTTGGGTGTTTTTAAGGAATTTGTTGTGTAGTTTTCTTTACAGTAACTGCAAAGTAAACTGCAGCAATATGATGTGTAGACTGCAGACTTGGCTTCTTTCTTGTTGAGGAAAAACTGCTCTTTTCTGGAATAATGTAAGATGAACCCCCAGAAAAAATGCCAGTTCTGCTGATTCTTTCTTTTTGTATGTTTTTTTTTTTTAGACACACACAGGTAACTTTAGCTCAGTGTGTATTTTGACTGGGTGTGATTATCCAAGCCCTGAGATCCAGCTTGGCAGATTAACTGTGTGTGCAAAGACTCAGTGCACCACAAACAGCTTACTGTGAGTTACAGTGGAGGGAGAACAGCAGTGTGTCAGTACTGTAAGAATTTTCAGTCTTATCATGCGGCATTAGTGTGTCAGCTTGTCAGTCTGATTTCTCTTGAGGTATCATGAGCCATTTGGCCTATTTTCTTGGATTTTTTAAATGTTCGGTGACATACTAATTTTCCACTCTAAACCAGCCTCTTCTCTTGATTTATCCCCTGGTTTGTTTAAGCCATGTTTAGCTCTGATCACAGGGAGGGTGTGTCTTTGGTTCAGAGTAGGGCTGGACAATAATTCAATATCAATATACAGTATATCACAATATAATTTTATTCACTAACGGTCATATGAGTTTTAAGCACATTTTTGATATACCGGTACATTATGCTGTGATTACAGCGTTTCACTGACGATTTTCTTTTTCTGTTTGGGTTGAAACGGCCACTTCAGTTTGAATCCGAACAGAAAAAGGCGCAACACAACTACGTAAGTGCGTGGTGACGTACACCACAGCTCGAAAGAGTCAGCGGTAGCAGGCTAGGCTAATCTCTAACACGCTGTAAGTTTGTGCTTCAAAATGAGTGCCCATAACCGTCAGAATGCGACTGAACAAACTCACAAGCGAAGAGAAAGCAGATGACATAATTGATGAGAGGAAAGACTAATTCAGCGGTGTGGAAGTGGTTCGGCTATCTTAAGAGCCGATAAACTGCAGGTTTCAGTTAGTGTGCTGCAAAATGTGTCAGCGAGTCGTTCAAACTAGCGGTGGGAACACATCTAACTTGTTCCACGTTTCCACTTGATAAACTCACAATCAGAAGATGAAGCACAATAAAAGTTTGAGCCGACGTGTCCCTGAAACAACACCCCCAGCTGTATCAAGAGAGATTAGGTTATGTTGTTGTTTAAAATTAAAACTATTAATATTGACAATGTTGAGAGTTTTATGTTTATTTGACGGTGATTTCAAATTTATTTGAAGGCTCAATACAAATTAAAGGGCAACATTAATTTATTGGTACAGCTTTTCTGAGGCTTTTATATTGTTTATATTAATATCAGAATTATGTCGTTATCGACCAAAATTAAGAAATACATCGTGATAAAGGTTTTGTCCATATTGTCCAGCTGTAGTTCAGAGTATCTTAACTGGTTCCCAAAGATGGTAAAATGATAAAAATATCAGCTACATAAAAATATTTTTCCGTCATTTTATTTATTTATTTTGTATTAACAGATGAGACAGACACGTCGATTCTCTCAGATGCCAAGTGGACCCAGATCCTGGCCCCACCGGCCCACATGCTCTCTTTGAATCCTGCTTTGACCAACGCAGACTTTAGTCCCAGGGAGAGCCCCCTTCCTTACAAGACCCTCCCCGACACCTCATCCAGCTCCTCTCGAGGAGACGACTCTAAAAGAGAGCCGGGGCCTGAACCTCCATCCTGGACGGAGGAGAGGCCGGCGGATGTTTACAGCCCACCTCTCCCTCAGCCCAACATCGGCAAGCTGGTGGGCACAGACGACCTCTCGCCGCCCCCAGTGTCAGCCTGTGGTGCCGTGGAAAACTGCTGCCCACAGCCGGATGGGTTCTGTAAAGACAGAAGTTCTCCTCCAGACCTACAGACTGGTGTCTCTGCCCAGGAGGACACACCTGGAGAGATGCCTGCCTCGGCCGGAGGAGGAGGCTCTCACTTTACGTTTGAGGTAGAGTTGGCACAGGATCAGATTCCTGGGAATGTCCACCCAGATGTGTCTCCTGCAACGCAGAACGGAGAACATGTTGAAGATGAGAGCAGAGCAGCTGTTTTACAGGACTTCAGTCAAGAAGGACAAACTGTAAATTCACAAGAGGACCAGGACGAAAATATCAGTAGGAATAAAGTTGTTCTGCCTGGATGTGAGATGGATGAGAATGGTGTGTCTCTTCCATGCAGGGAGGAAGAGGAGGATGAGAGAAGAGCTGATGAAACTGGACTAAACGATCAGCTCATCAGAATAAAAGTCCTTCCTAATGGTTTGGAGGTGGAACATGGGAGCAGCTTCATGTTTAGGGAAACTGAGGAGAAGGAGGAGGACTTTTCTCCCTCCCCTGTTCCCTCCAAGGAGGACTCTGTGACTGAGGAGAAAGAAATGGAGGAGAGCAAGCACGAGATGAGTGATGGTGGAGCAGTGGGGTCAGGTAGCATCCAACCAAAAACCAACAGCAGCCGGCTTCAGCCTGTGAGTGTTCCCTATGGAGGGGCACGACCAAAACTGCCGGTCGGCCTCAAACTTCAGATCCCGCAGCCGCTGCCGGGCCAAGTCCAGAACCAGCTGGATCCGTCTGCAGTCAGCAAGAACAAGAACCTCGAGAACCAGTGTCGAAAGGGCACTCCGACTGAGCCGGCACCCAGCGGGACTGTTCAGAGCTCTGTCAGCGTGAACGGGGACGGAGGTGTCCACCCTTCATCTCTGGTGTCCTCAGAGAGCCCAGACAATGACCTCCAGGCTGACCAGCAGGGGGCGCTCTGCAAGAAGGGCACGAGCTCACTGGGAGAGGTCGCTCCTGTGTGGGTGCCTGACTCTCAGGCCCCCGTCTGTATGAAATGTGACGTCAAGTTCACCTTCACCAAGAGGAGGCACCACTGCAGGGCCTGCGGGAAGGTCAGTGCTGTGCTGCTGTATCGAGACGATTTTAACTCGAACAGTAAAAGTACTTCATAAAAGGCTAACATGACTATAAAAATAAAAAATGTATGTATATTTTCAAGTTTCATCAGTTTATTTGAGGCTTTACTGGATGAAGAAGGTTAATGTAATGCAGAGCTTTGATAGGTGGGTTTCTCTTTAGGCATTTGCCTGCAGACACGCTCGGGTGTGCATGTAGCTTTAGGGCCACCCACATGTGCAGGATGTCTGCACAGTGCTGTAAATGGAAGATGTGGTCGCTGACACGGCACTGGAAAACCGTCGGAGTGCTCCTTAATTTCCCATGGTGGTAAACAAACCCTCTCACGCTGCCACTTGAGCTGGGAGGAGCTGGCACTGCAGTAATACTAACACCTGCACTGAGGCTGCAAACAGTCGGCACAGCGTGATCCTCGACGAACACGCAGCCAGAGACCGAGATCCATGAAGCAGATAATGGGCTGTGCGGCTCCATTCTGTTTCAAATCATTTACCAAGTGCACGTTGGTAGATAATGATTCACAAAGAGGTGCAAATACAATAAAACACTGCAAAAGCTCTTCATTTATGCGTTTGTGGACTGAATGAGGTTTCTCTGTTATTTTGAAGGTGTTCTGTGCAACGTGTTGCAGTTTGAAGTGTAAGCTGGTGTACATGGACAAGAAGGAGGCTCGTGTTTGTGTCACCTGTCATTCCGCCCTGACAAGCGGTGAGCACTGGATGCACATCTGCAACTGATTCGCATCACATCAGCAACATCACCCAATGATAAATAAATCATTTTAACTGCATGGTATAAGAGAGAACATCAAGAGTGCAGTGTAGGCCATAACAAATCAAAATACAGGTTGTCCTCAACCTACGAACGGGTTTGGGACCTAAGGACCGTTCGTAGGTCGATTCTGCCGTAGGTCGGAGCAGAACGCACATGGCGCCGTATGTCCGCATATACGGCCGTAAATAGAAACCAAAACTAAAACGGCGATTAGTCACGTCTTTTTAAAAACATTTTTTCAATGCAAAACAACTTCGAACGGCCGTATTAAGCTGATGATGTCATTTTTTTTGTTAGCATAATATGTATATAATCATTTTCCTTAAACCTAGTCTTTCCAGAAAATATGACTTAGGCGTATAAAGGCATACCTCAACAATTATTGTTTGTCTTTGAATTGTTCCCATGTTGTCCGTGATACAACCTGGGCTCGAACCTGCAGCTTTAGCAATACAAGCCCACAGCACTGACTGGCTACTGCAACCTCCAAAGGCATATTTTAACAGTTTGACCTTTATATTATCATTAATATAGAATTTAGAAGTCTGAAAAAAAATGCTACACTGGACATTAATAACTATGAAGAATTATAAAAATGTATTTTTCCACACTATTTTTTTATATTTAGGGAGCCCTAAAATTAGGTTTAATCCAGCCGAATTAGAATCATAAATGTTTCATTGTAGGTAAGCAGAGATTATTTTTCATGTACGCTTTAGGTAGTTTTATGATTTTAATTAGCAGTTTAGTATTGAAGAATCTCTGAAAGGTTCATTTTTATGCAACAAATCTATAAATAACTATAACAAGTGTGTTGCATTTTGAGCTGTTTCCTCTATAGTCTGAGCACTGTCAGCCTCTGGCTGTCTCTAACTACACATGCCAAACCCAAGTTAAGCACCACCACACAGCCATGTACTGCTTTGAGTGGCTTTCTCTCTTGTTTTGATCCACTTGCAGTAGCCCCAAGGCCACGCAGGCTAAAAGCATAAGGGTAAGTCAGTATTTAGATTTCTTCCAAGACTCAGTGAGCCAATTTGTTCAAATGGATTTAGGATGTGTGCCTGGCCCAGGATGCAGAGTATTAAGCGCTCTCCATGTGTCTTCATGCACACACCCTCACCTTTGTACTTGGCCCAAGGATGCTCTCACAGTGGGTCAATTCATGAGCATCATTCACTCTGAAAGACGAGAAGAAGGGGTCACGGAAATGAAAATTGGAGTCTATATTAGGACACAGCAGTAGCATGCAGGTCAGCTCTGAAAATGTCTTATTCACACCCTTGACCATTTATCATTTCAAAACCATTAATACAATGTTTTTCTTTCAATATATATTTTTTCATGTTCGAAAATACTTGCCATCACAAATTAACCAACACAAGCTTTGAATTGATTCGTTCGCTAAGGGTTACCAGTTGAAAATTGCATGGCCGATCTTTAAGTTTCTCAACATAGCTGCATCTTTAGCAGTTTATCATCTGAGCTGAAATCTGTTTCAAGTTGTCACCATTGCTCATCTTCTTCACCAATTAATGCCACTTTAATTTCCGAATAGATTTTTATTTGCAGATCTTGTTATTGTATTGCACACCAATACTTCATGTTTCATTGCCTCTGCAAAATCAGATCCATGGACTCTTGTGTTTGTCAGGCTGTATATCAGAGGGACTGCATCCTTATTGATCAAAGCATTCAGATGTGTCCAGACTCATCCTCAGTGCATCATCATGTCGAAGCCAGAAGAGTCTAACAACAACAAGCATCTCTGCTCCTACAGGCCTATCTCGGTGTGATTAGCTGCCGGGAAGTTATTTTTAGAGTATCCCAGCATCTTTGAAGCAGAAGAGGAGCAAAGTCCATTCATGCAGCCTCATTCCCACCTCATACAACTAAACTACAATTTAAAATGTTTTGTTCTTTGTATTACTTGTTTGCCATATGGTCAGTCAAAGCTGATTTTGATGGTTTGGCCCAATGCCTTCTTGATTATTTTAATTTACTTTGACACTCATATACTTGAGCAACCTAATGAGTAGTTTTTTTTGTTTTTTTTTTTTTTTACATAACATGGCTGTATTGATTTTGCTCATCTGTGCTTTACTGCTACTACTTCTTTCTGTGTGATTATGAAAATTGCACAGATTGTCTAAAAAAATGTACTTAAAAATGCATTGCAAGTTAAAACCATGGCAATTACAAACAGAAGCAGAGGATACAAAGTTCAAATTTGTTGCATAAAACATGACCCGTGCTGACAGTTATAAAATGCATTCATCATTTTCCTACAATGAAACGAAAATGAACTCAGTATTGCTTATGAAATTGCAGATTAATAGATTAATTAGTTATTTATGCATCACTGTATTGCCAAGATAAATATTAAACCCTGCTGCATTTAAAGGTAAATACCCACACTGCTTTACACAAACTGTTCTAAACTTTGCATAAACACCATTAAAAGTTTGTGTTGTGACAATTATAAATAACGTATTGTGTAAATAGATGCAAATTGATTTAAAATTAGAGCATGCGGCAAGTTTGATAATCAGCCTTTTGCAAAACCGTGCAAATGGTCTGCTTATTAATACTGGTGAAATGTCAGTTTACTTCACATTCTTTATGATCTGAAAGAAAGCTATTTTACAGTGTATAACAGCTTGCTACACAGAGGCACATAATAACTAAGTTAATTGGAGATTTCTTAAGCCAGCATTGTGAATTTGCACACTGAGCAAAGTGTAAAAAAAGAATAGATGTGTGAAAAACACTACCTGCCTATCATACCTAGGCTTTAATTGACAGATCAACTCAGAGAGTGCCCACACAATCAGCAGCGGCTTGCCGGTGATGCCATTCAAATTAGATGGCTATTAAAGGATCTCTCAGCTGAAAATACATAAATTATATATAATGAAATGCAATTAACATTTTTACTCTGACAATTAAATACATTAAAGAGCCAGGCTTGCGGAAAGAGAGTGGTAAAGAGGAACGGTGGGTGGAAAAAGGCCTTTGTATGGAAGCAACCTGTTCACTTTAACTTTCACCAATACACTGTGCAAGTATCTGCTCAAATGTTTACAGACCAATTAGTGCCAGTGGACAGCCTTTCAATCAAGCCAAATGCCAGGTTTGCATGGAATATTAAGTGGCTTATAATGGAGTTTGAAGTCATTGAATGTTATCTTTGCAGCTCTTAAGGGACAAATAGCTAAATTAGTTTGTAAAAAAAAAAAAAAAAAAAGCAAATTTGTTTAACAGTTAATATAAAAAAAAAGCAAATTTATGATGTTTAAAAAGGGAAAGAATATAAATGTTTTTGCTAAACAGAAATAAAGTAAAAAAAAGTGTATTCGAAAACAAGTAGTAAGGCTAAATGATGTGAACTTGTTGAAACAGAAGAATTGTGTCTGTGATTTGACTATTACCTCTGTAAAAGTAACTATCCACTTGTGAGGAGTTGGGTTTTCTCACTAGTTTTCTGCTTTTTAATTTGTGCTTTCCTTTTAAAACATTTTCTAGTTCCATTTTCTCCCTCTCCTCAGTGTTAATGCAGCGCACCTGTTCCTGGTTTCTTTCTCCAGGTGTTCCGCATTTTTGTGTTTTGTCCTTCACTCCCTGTTGGTGCATTGTACGCTACTGCTCATTGTACTTCATTGTCTTTCCTCCTTGTGCCTCCAAGCAACTCCGACCAGCACTCCTTCTAGTCCCAGGAAGTCTGAAAAATCTGTAGATCCTCTGTTTGAAGAAAGAAACTTGTTACCTTTTGAATCCCTTTGTCAGAGTCTGCATCTCGAGTCCCACCCAGCCACCATTTCCTGATACAAGGAGTATTTGTTATGGAAACATCTTGTCTTTCTTTGGGCTGCCCTCTTCTGTAGGGGTTACCACAGCGTAACAAATTGCACGGCATATTTGGCAATTGTTTTACATTGGATGCCTTTTCTGATGCAACCTGGGATCAAACTCTCAGCTTCAGGATTCCAAGGCTGCCACCCTGTCCACTGAGCTACCACGTGTGGAATTATTTAATAATTTCAGAAATCCTTCTAATGCAAAATATTTTTCATGTTTCATAACAATAAAAAAAAAATCAAATAACAAATGCAGCAAAGTTCAGTCAAGTCCTCTGGACAGTTTCGTTTTTTTGTTGAAACATTTCATTCATCATCCAAAGGACTTAATCAGTCCGAGGAGCCACAACAAACTCAGTCCCACCAGTAGCACACAGCCAAAGTGGACCAACTTGATGATGATAAGATGGTTCTGGAGTCTGCCCTTTCCCCCGTCGACTCCTGCGAAGCAGCCATGGCCAAAGTAGTTCAAAACATCAAAGTTCATGCTCAATAATTCAGGTAAATACATTTTTACGCCTTTATTTATTTATTTATTTTTTACAAAAATAAGAATGTCCAGAGAACCTGACTTAACTTTGCTAGATTTTTTTAAAAACCTGAATTACTGAGCATGAAATTTGATGCAAATAACAAATACTGTAGTTTCAATTATTTATTTGAAAGTTTGTTTTGTACTCTATTTAGGCTTTGTTATCTTTCCATTATAAGTCAAGTCAACATTAGTTATAATGCACATTTAAAAACAGCAGCTGTTACCAAAGTGCTTAACAATAAAATCAGCTGAAGTAATTTCTTGGATAAAATAAAATTAGATAATGGTTGAAAATTAATTAAAAGCATCAAAAGAACATAGGAACACAGAGCAATAAAATACTTTGTACAAAATCATGTCACACTGCGTAAAAAGACATAGAAAATAGATGTGTTTTTACAGAGATTTAAAAACAGGAAGGAAGGTGGCCTGTCTAATGTTGGATGATAGATTCTTCAAAAGTTTGGGGCCCACAACTGAAAAAGCTTGATCACCTCTGAGCTTCAGTCTTGTTTTTGGAACAACCAAAAGCAGCTGATCGGATGATCTCAGGGCTTGAGAAGGAACATATGGTCAGTAGCTCAGAGATATGAGGGTGCAAGGCCAATATATAAATGCATATTATTAGTCTCTAAATTAGTAGCAGGGGAAAGTAAAAAAATAAAAAAAAAATAAAAAAAAGGGTTTATTAAGGTCCGATTTGCAGAAGTGAAGAACTATTTTTATTTTAGCCTTCCTTGAAAACAAAAAGCACCTGCAATGTGCTCCACTCCCTCTACTATCCTTTGGTTATCTCCCTTCATCGGGTCAGCTACATCTTCCTGATTACATCTGCTAAAAGCTACCAGTTTGTTTAGTGTCTGCATCAGCAGAGGAGATAGCCTGAGATAGTGATGCTTCAGGAGTCCAACGTTTATCTTGGCCCCTCTAAAGGGAAAGGAAGGATGGAGGAAAACTGGGGCAAAACTAAGATGATTTTAATGTGTGTAAAAGGAGCATTAAGGTGTGAGCTGCCACGGGAGCTGATAATAAAATAAAATAAAAATAGAAATGTTTCATTTCTAAGATGATCACATAATAAAAGTAAATCACTTATTGTCCTAAGTCAAATGCAGCAACACTATGACACTTTTTGAAGGGCTTCAAACACAGCCTACAGTATGACACATTTTCCAATGGTTCTCTCATCCTCCTGCTAAATAAGTTTTAAATGAAGTAACCACTTAAGTGCCACATGATACATTATATTGAACTTCAAAGTGATTCAAACACATTTCTTTTGTGAAAAGTAATTTATAAAGGAGCACAACTGGAACAAAATTAACAGAAATTACAAAAAATAAATAAATAAATTAATTAATTAATTAAAAAAAAAAAAAAAAAACACCATTAAAACATGTCCACAAATGCACTTTTTTTTGGATTAGGCTGTAAAGAATTCATCTTAAATCAGTATAAGTTAGAGTTGTGCTTTATCAACTGCAGGTGAATATAAATAGGAGAAATGGGAATGTACAAATATAAAAATATATTAAAATGTCATGAATACTAATAGAGCTGTTCATATTTTCATAAGAATAAACAAAAAATAGCAACCAATATTGGTAGGAACTGGCATGTTATTATACAGCAGTGAAAATTATAAAGCAGAAATATTTTATTGGTTTCAGCTCCAAAACCACGAAGGGGCCATTTTGAAATTCCATTACAGGTTGTCCTCGACCTACGGCAGTCTCTACCTACGGCGCTCCGTACTTACGGCGCCACCCCCAGTGATGTCATCGCGCCGTACGTTGCCTTTTTTTAATGCAGCATTTTATAATTTTTTTTTCGTTTTTTTTAGGATATTTTGTTAACTAACTGCTTGGAAACACATTTAAAACATTAAAACAACAAAAGTATGATTTTGTTCTGTTGCTTAAATTTAACACCAGATGATAGTAGCATTTATCATAAGCTTTAGTACATCAATAGTTGACGTCATTGATGTCTTTCATAGGTGTCTGGATCTATGGATCATGAAACTGTTGATCCTTTGAGACTGTGGTTTGTAACAAATTTACAAAAAAAAGTGTTTAACAAACACATGTTTGTAACATCTAGCGTTAATGTATAAAATTGAGAAACCATTTTAGAGATAAATTATGTAAAACTAAAATGAAACTTTTAAATCCAACAATATTTTTATGTTTTGTTTTCAAATTCAAAATACTTTAAACCTTGTTTTTTAAATTCTGAACACAAATCTGCCAGCACGCTAGGTTGAAATATATTTTTTGTTTAATGAGAGAAACCATAAGGTTCATCACTCAAGTGATCATGGTTCAAACAAATTTAGTCAAACCCTTAATTAATTTCCTTGTACGACTCAATCTTTCCAGTGTTTTTACTGGTCTTATAACACCCAGACCACACAAACTGAATGAGAATGGCAAGAAAGAAATCATTCTCCATTGCCGTCTTGACATTTTATTTCCACTATTTTAAAATTTATGTAAAAGCACATGTGCAGCTTGTGTAATAGAACCGAGTGTTTTTCACCAGAATTACATCAAACTCTTTGGCCAGAATAGACATAGGCAAACATTCTGTTATGGCTAATTGTAATCGTCTCAATTAATTGCCAGCATACAAGATGCCCCTCATCCCTAGGATGAGTGATTACGCAGTAAGTGGGCCTGCCCCATGGTGCACCAAGCATCCACTCTTTTGCTGTCTAATTATATAGGGAGTTATCGTGTCCTTAATGACTTTGTGTGTTGCATACTCCTTAAGAAGCTTGAGATAAAGGCGAGGACAAAATGATGTAAAGCACATTATCATTGGCAATAGCGTCCTGGCGGCATTACTTTAAATAGGGCTCAATTCTGTCTTTGTAGCCGGGCTATGAGATATGAGAAAAAACACTAATGAGTTGCCTATACCCTTGATTTAGAATATGCCCGGCCTACCTTATGCACAAAAAGAAAGATCCAATTTAGTAAAGGAACAGGAAACATTTCTTCTATTTAAAAATTATAGCAATATTAGTATTAATGTACACTTTTGTGCTTGAGAAAAAAAACATTTTATTAATGATGCAAAGCTGTTAAAAATGTGTTCTCTACGTCTTTTGGCTTTTTTTTTTAATTTTTTTATTTTTATTATTATTATTATTTTTTATCGTTACAATTACTAAGTATATTTAAAACCAAAAGTGAAAAGAAACAAGTGGCAAAATGTGAAGTAGGGATAGTAGTGCAAGTTCAAGTAAACTTTATTTTCATTACCATCTCATGTATCACATGAGATGATCAGAGCAAAGATATGTACATAAGTAGTAGTAGTGGTATTAAGTAGTATTTATCTTTGTATTCATATACAGGTATATTCTGGTGAAGATTATCTGTCATCTGGCTGGGAATCAGTCCTAAAGCTGCATTATATGTTTTTGAAAGTTGGAATCTGAGACCTCCCCCTCTGTTAAGAGAAGGTTTTTCTCTCTTAAGCCCCCAGTATAGCTCTGCATACGGCTGTACGCCGCTCTACGCCGTACATATGCAGAGGCAGATGCGTATGTACGGCGTAGCATGTACGCGCAAAGCTCAAATTTTACGAGCGCGTATGCTAACGCGGTGTCGGCACAATAAACTGCCCGGCGCCGGACTCTTTTGTATGTGACACCAATGTATTAAATTCTTCTTCTTCATCCCTGATCTGGACTTTTCTTTTGTTTTTTTGCCAAAAGGCAGTGATCTCTTCCTCCTCCGTTGACTCCATGACTGAAATGATGAGAAATGAACAAATTTGTCACAAGCGAATTAAACTCAGGTCCAGCGTGGCTGCAGGAGGTTCTGGACGTTTCCTGGTGTGCTGGTCTGATGTGTGGACTGCAGGACCAGTGTTCCCTGTGTTTTTAATTTTTTACAACTTTTTATTAACAACATATAAACACAGAACACCGCTGCAGCTGCCTGCGTTCAGTACGCACGTATGGAGCGGCGTACTGCCTTACGCAGAGCTATACTGGGGGGCTTAAAGCTTAGAAGAGCGCCAGAAGTCTTCGTTTCTTCAACTTAGTTCGCAGTCAGCGCAGAAACTCCAGAAGAAGCTGATTGTCTGGAATGAAAAAAAATAAATCATATGACACAGATCTGTTTTGACTGGGGGGGGGGGGGTGTTTCCTCCTCCGCTATGCATGCATCCTTCAGCTGCTGCATACTGACTGTACAGACTGCTGTGCTTGGGCAGAGTTTATTATAAAATGGGACCTTGTGGCCAGTTCACAACTGCACAGCATAGATTTTCTTGTGAGCAGAGAATGTGTGAGCAGCATGTGATTGTGCAAGTGCATAGCTTAAAGTGAAAATAGGTCAGGAGGGAGTTGCTGACAGAAAGTTGTCCTCGCCCTGATGGAAAGTCCTTTTCATCTCATAAATCTCAAGACACCACGATGGCCCACCATTAAAATCTTCAAATCTTGTTTCCGGTGGTGATTGTTTTTGCTTTCAGTCAGATCTGCATGGTGGAAAAACCTTGGCCGTCTGCTCACTGTGTGTTCGTACAGTGTTCCAGAATGTTTTCAAGTTCGGGCCATTTTTTTTCTATGAAAGCTTTTGTTGTTTTTTTTGGCATTGAGTCAGTTCTTCACGCTGCCGTCTCCAGCGCCTGATCATCGACTCGATGCAGAACTTACGTGTGGCAGCTCTATTTCCTTCTATGATAGCCAGACTGGTAGATTTTAATTTGAAAGTTGCATCATAAGAAATCCTCCATGCATTTTCCATTATTGATGAATGAGCAAAGTCTGTGCACAAGGCATAAAATACAGTAACTGATCTGAAGATTATTATTATTTTTTTTACCTTTGCTTACTGAAATAGGAAGCCTCATTAATGCACATGTATCTTGGAGGATGGGTCAATGACAGTATCTCATTGTCATTAAGGTTCGACTTTTGGTCACATGATGGGAATGGGTGGAGTTATGGTTGGGTGTTCGAAACTGTGAGCAAAAGACCTTGTGCATATGATTATCTGAGGGCATTCGCTCTGTCACAAACGCCTGCCCCCATGATGGGTGGGGTGTTGGGAGCCACGAGTGTCCAGTTCTGTCAAAGGAAAATGTTAGTCGGTGGCAGGAAGTCTTTCAAAATAAATTATAAAAATGTAAATTTAGAAAATTATGAAAAATATACATAAATAAGACGCTCCTGAATATAAACCGCAGGGTACAAAGTGTGAGACAAAAGTTGTGGCTTTTACAATGACAATTACGGTAATAACTAGGGATGGGGCCGATCCGATCCGGTATCGGCCTCCGATATCTGCATAATTTACGTATCGGATTTTCGATCAAACCTACCGATATTTTCCGATCCATGATGCACGTTGGCTTCGAGCTATGGAATGGATTTCCTGAATGGAGGCGTGTCTCATGAACCCAGAGTAATAAGACCCACCTCATATTCAGGAAATCCATTTCATAGTTTGCAGCCAGCTACAACGTGAGGAGAGGACTGAGTGAGTAGCATCTGAGCTAACAGCTAGCTAACAGCTAGCCAACTTTTCATCGTTAACATGTCCGCTGTGTGGAAGTATTTTACAATAAACACCGCAACGTGCAATGTCTGCAGAGCCATAGCGCCACATTAAACCGCAGTCAAGTTAGTTTTACGTAGGACAGTCGAGCTCCGGGGCTTCAGAGGGACGCCACTCTCGTTGAACCGAAACACAGGCATCCCTACCCGGCCATCAGCATCCAGTCCGACCCGGCCAGCTGCGTCCCCATCTCGGTGGAGGGACAGGCTGAGAGTGGCTGACCGAAATCAGAGCGCCCGCCCCAGATTGAACAAGAAAAACAGACAGCTGAAACCACAAAGCTCAAATGTTTACCGAGAAGTTGCTAAACTTCATTGTGAGAAATCCTTCGTTTTCTATAATTACGATGAAGTTTAGCAACTTCTCGGTAAACATTTGAGCTTCGTGGCTTAAGCAGTGTTTTTCTTGTTTAATCCGGTGTAGTGGATATACCTCCATGTCCATCCTGTCCCAAGGGCCTTCTGATGGACGGACTTATAATTCCATTAATTTGAACCCAAAGACATTTTATTTTTGTCTTAAACCCAAAATAATCAAAGAACAATCTTTCTTTATTAAAAGTCCATCAATCATCAATGACTTTTAATCAAAAGTTATAATGAAAAGACATTTCATGACTTTGAATGAATCACCAAAGCGAAGAAACTTAATTCAATTGTGTATTTTTCTTTGACTTTCAACTGTTATGTTTCAAATCATGTTTTATGCTGAAGGAATCATTTAACCCAACTGTGCAGACAGTAGTAATGATTTTTAAGCTCATGCAAGTTGAAGGTGTGCTCAAAGTAATTTTTGATTCTTGAGAATGTGTCTTTAGTCAGTCAAAGTTGAAGAACATGTCGGGATGGTCTTTCAGACTTTGTTTTAAAATGTTACAGACAGT
>JARVGV010000861.1:13716747-13727188 GCA_031762435.1 Hypsolebias longignatus
ATGAAAGAAAGATTGATTATAAGGTCAGAAGGGTTGATTATAAGGTCAGAAAACACATTTTACATTATCTCCCATCACCTTCCACTTTCCTAAAAAAGATAAAAGTACCGGTAGATCAGTTCCGTTCTGTGACTTGTATTCCCATCCCTGCTCCTCCCAGAGCACCCACCAATCTCCTATCTCCATTCTCAAACTCATGTCTATTGACAGTGCTCACTTGTGTATAAAGGTAATGAATTCATAATCTCTCCCGAGCTCTATGTAGATCTCTATCATGGTGGGAGATAAGGGTAAGCATCGTTGCACTCTAATAGCCGTCAGTCTGTCTCTGTTCCGGCATGCTGTGTTTATGTGTGTCTAGGAACCCACCCATTGCTACAAAAACCAGCAGGGCTCTTCATTTTAGCTTCCAGGTAGAAAGAAAAAGGTTTTTGCTCAGAGTGCCATTGCTTGTCAATAAACTGTTAAAGCTAAAAAAAGCAGTTTCTCTGCATTTAACATCCATGACTGTCTCACTTCTTTCCACTTGTGTCTTGTGCAAACACAAAAAGCACTACCTAACCCTCCCTAAATTTGCTGACAAACACTCCGGCACAGATAAAGTAAATATGAGAGAGGGTGAGGTGTTCTCAGAGTAACTAAAGTAAGATTGCAGCATGGAGCAGGTCTCAAGAGGTGACTGGCACATGCATGTGTTTTTAATCGTTTTCAGTAGGGTGATGAAAAGTCCTCCATCAGAGCACAAGCTGGCAGTAAAGTGGACCGTCCCCTCCAGGGACTCAGTGAGCAATGGCCCACTGCTATCAGAGGCGACTGTCTGAACCCTAAGAGTGACAAAGATGTACACAAAGGGAGCAGGAGACAATGCAAACAGAAGCAACATTCTCAATTTACATCTTGAATGGGTTCAAAAAACAGGTTGAGGACTAGAAAGAGAGGAAAGTCTGCATTAACATTTGGAAGAATTAAACATAAAATGCTGCTTTTGTAAATATAAAATATATTTTTGTAAAATATAAGATATACTTTTGTTTTATATGTCAAATACATATGTCTTTATGGCTTTTGATTATACCAGGTTGAAACAAAAAAGAATCAATGGTTTGGTACGGTGGGTCCCAAAGTTAGGGTCAGGACCTCCAGTGGGTCATAAAACATCAAGTTAGAGGACTTGAAATGATTTCTAGAAATAAAGTGGAGCTTGTTTTTGGTGATTGTTATAGTAAAATGTAAAAACTGAAATTATTAACTAGTGAAAGTTTTGAACCTGTTCACGCTGTTTCATCGTTTAATGCATGTTTAATTGATTTACAGGGAACATTTGTGCCTTGTCAACAGCAATAGTTGGGGTTGTGAGACCCTGCCACTGGCATGTCATAGGTCAGAAGATTAAACATTTGGGAACCACAGGCATGCAGTGGCCGTTAAAGGGATTGGTGAGAACCTTTGAAATATTCTGAGTTTGCCCAAGTAGAGAAGAGACCAAAAGTGAAACTCCTATCTCAGATATTTTCAGGGTAACTAAACAGTGCAAAAAGTGTAATCTGCAGTTAACTGTAGCAACAAACACTTCTGGCAGGGCTATTTAAATAGTTCTGCATTATGAACATGTAAGGCAAAACATGCAGTGATGTAAAGGTTTACAGAACAGTGTTTACATGATTCAAGAGGAACTTTTTGAGATTGGACATGTCTTGAAGGAGGTAATGATTCACTTTAGTCTTGGCCCAGCTTAGCCTTATTGTGAGCTCCTCAGTTCAATCAAGCATAAACTCAATTTCTACAACACTAGGTCATTCAAAAAAGTTATCTGCAACAGGTAAGATATTATCTGCTCATAATATTTCCAAAAATGCTGCTTGTAAAAATCTAAACTGTTCTTTACGAGCAGCATTTTTTTGGAAACCTTGTGAGCAGAAAATATTTTACCTGTTTTAGATGACTCTGAAAAAATGTGTCTAAATGAGGTTGGCATTACAATCCATTCAGTTTTATATGAAAGCTGCCTCACAAACTAACAGACTTTAAAACATCATATTTGTATATTATACATTGTATCTCTAACAGCTTATTAAAAGTTGCTTTTCCATCAAATCCCTTTCCCGACGGCATTAGACAACAATAAGCAAATGCCATCATGAGGCTCACCTTCTCTTGCAGAGCACATTGTTTGAGCAAAGTTCGCATGTTGCTTGCGGTATCTTAACACTCCATGTCCTGTTACGACGTTCAGTAACAAGACGTGAACGATTAAACGCTCTCCCTGGAGCTCTCGCCGCATCTTCCGCTCGCTGAATTTACATGACATTTATGAACACTCGCAAGGAAAACAAAAAGTGGACCGGGAGAGAGGAGAAAAGTCCAGGGGTGGAGGAGTCTCATTATTCTGTTATGGATTGCACATGTCAGCTTGTAAGTGCTCTTTTTATCCCTCCAAAGCACCGGCCTCGGCCACCGAGAGCATTTCCCTACGCAAGTGAAATTTACCATGTTAAGGCTCATGCCACCTGGGGAATGGTGGTGAGAGCACTGGGCTGCTTCTAAGATTTACTGCCTTGATTAAATAAGGGACTGCAGTGTGAACAAGAAGCCAAGGGAGAAATCCATGCAACATAAACTTGTGTTTTTTTTTAACACACTAGTTAATTGGTTACACTCGCGAGCATCTTTTACGTCTCTTTGTTCTGACTGTCACACTGGATTTTGAGCAAAGAGCAGAAAGGGGGCAGTGGAGGCTTACTTTGTGACTCGGGGAGGCTTCCTGCCAAAAACCCAGCAACATGGGTCTTTTTTCAACAGGGCTTGTTCTCATTCATTACTGCCTGCAGAACTTGAAAAGTTCACACAAAATATATTGCCGCTCTCTCTCCGTTTGGGCAGGACGTGCCTTTCATTCGGTGCAGTGTGATTTAAAAACTGTAGCACCCTCCAAAGATTCCTTTATTCCATCTCATTTTCTTCAGGTTTCCATCAAGCGCGTTGGTCTTTACTGCTTTGACAAGGTGCCAGCTCCCATCATTTTTCAGCTAACAGTTGTAACTGGGCAAAAGGGACAAGTTATGTTTCTGCTCTGAGGCCACTGTGTAACCACGCCCCCCACCCCCCCAAAAAAAATGTCTGTCACTTTACAACCTTCCAACCAAGGATGTAGTTTGAACTAACCTGTGATTTAACACAAAAGGGACTGACCTCAGTTAGCTGTCGTGACATTTCGCTGCGTGCTGACCGGTCTAACTGACTCTGGGTCAGGTGATTGATGTGTCTCTGGTGTTTGTCCAGCTTCCCTGCTGCACTCTGTGAGCACCAGCTGCTTTCGCCATTAACATTCAAATCCTGCCAGCCATTTGTAAAAGGTCTTTCAGGCGAAGTCTTCTGTGATTGGCTGGAATTGTGTTTGGAAACACTTTCAAAGTAAGTTTAAAAGTAATGAGAGAAAAAAAAAACTGCCAAAAAACAAAAACCACAATATCTCTAATTAATATTCATTTAGTAATACAAATAAAAAAATATTTAATTAGTTAGATCAGACAATACACAACATTGATGTTGGGAACAAAAGTAGTCTCTATCTTAAAAACTGAAAGTTATTTATGTATTTGTTTAAACAGACGTGTTGCTGGATCTGTACCCACAAGTTGTACAATTGTTTTCTTTCCGAGTAAAATATTCCTGTAGTTGGTCCTGTCTTTGCAGCACCTTCTCGTGTTGTACAATCGTTTTATATCCTCTTCTTAAAGCACAAGTTTAAAAATAAAGGTACTCAAAAACAGTCACTTTATTTATTTATTTATTTGTTTATTTATTTATTTATTTGTTTGTTTGTTTAATGTGTGCGTGTGTGATAAGACTTCTGATTTACGTGAATGCACCACGTGGTCCGTTACATGCGTAGAAGTCAAAGAAGCGGAGTCTCTGAGGCGACACTGAAGGCAACACACCCGTAGAGTTCTTGTGCGTTTGTCTCTCGCTCTCTCTCGCTCTCTCTCTCGCGTTTAAACGAGGAGGAGAGGGGAAGGGGGTGTTTGACTCCTGTCTCCCCACCCCCAGCTCGTACGAGGTGGATTTGGGAAGAAAGAAATCCAAACCTGCGACGCTGAGATAACGTGAGATCCACATTTGGAGACGCGCGAGCGGTTTATTATTAAAGGCTGTTTTTTTTTTTTTTTTCTTTTTTTTTTTTTTTCTGAAGAGATTCTGACTCGGAGCGTCTGATCTCCGTGAAAGGAGAGGAATACAAACAGCACGGAGAATAGCAGAAGTATTTTTAACTCGCTCCCATCGTTAACAAGTGACTGTGGCGCACAGGGAAGTGGAATAGCGGCTTTTTTTTCCTCCAAACGGGGATGGAGCGCTACTTTTTCGTCTTTGGGGGAACTGAAGTGAGCAGCCACACAGAACACGGGCTTTAGAAACCGTTCCCTGTAAACCAACCGGGGGGGTAGAGGCAGAAATACTTTTCTCACGGAGCTGAGTAAGTGATGGCAACTTTTCTTCTTCTCTCTCCTCCAGTCCACAGAGCTGCAAAAAGACCAAACCAAATGTTCATTTGCTGAGAATGGTTGGTTCACTTTACTAAAAGTGATCAGTTTCAGGCTGCTCAGAGTTTTATGTGGAAACCTTTTGTTTGTTTGTTTTTGTTTTGTTTTGCCCATTGACTTGTGCATTTGAAAAATAATAATAATAATCCCAATTGGATTCAGTCTTTTTTGCACGCATACAGTTGTTTTAAAGCTAATAAAAGTGTATGACTGTTAAAAATAAACATTTAATTCACATTTACAGAATATTTAGACCAAAAATTCAATAGTTTACGCTTCAAACCAAAATTGTTATCCTTTTTTTTTTTTTTTGTGATTTGTTTGCTTTTTATTTGTGTTTGTGATGCATTGCACACATGGCAAGCTTAAGCTTTTTTTATATGTTCAGTAAACAAACAAACAAACAAACAAACAAAAAAACAGCTCCAATAATGATGTTTTGCATTTGAACTGTTTTTGTTGTGGTGGTATTTACAGCAAGTGATTTATTCTGTTGTAAAATAAGCAACAAGTAGTGTCTTTAGTAGTTTAAATAATTGTTTTGTTGCTTTTAGCCTTTCTCCTCTGTTTACTTGAGGTTAATCCTCTGCCTTGAGGAGAAACTTTTGCCCTGTTGTAGTTATAGAAACATTTAAAGCTCTAGGGTAATATTTGTTCTTTTACTTTTAAAGGCACTAGTTGAAAAAAGATATGATTTTTTTTAACATAATATCTAGGAAAGCATTTAAGGAATACATCTTTTCCAATAAATCAACAAGTATATTCAGTTCTTTTTCTGCAAACAGCAAATTCTAACAAATCCTGTGCATTTCCATGTGTAATCAAAGATCAGGTTTTTACCTTCTTTGTCTGGCTCATCAGTTTTGCTATGCTGTATTCAATCAGCCTGCTACCTCATATAAATAAACCCATTTGTCTTTTGATGAGAGTCACATGTTGATTGTCAGTAGCACGAAGAAGTCTTGTCCTTCAGAGTAATTGGACAACACCTAAACCACGAGGCTGCACGTCAAGCGCCACTCTGGATTCTTAATGCAGGTTTAATTGAACAATTCATCACCACTGATCACTGTCAAATTACTGAGGAAGACGGACAAAAGGCGATGGAAATGCCAGGGATACGCTGCCAAGCACGGGCAGCTGAGTGTGATCAGCATGTCTGTCACACCAACGTTAGGATTTTTCTTTTTACAGAAATCACAGGTTGATGCATGTCTTGAGAAAACTGCAAGGTGTGTGTTTTTACCATGAAGTGCTTTGTTCACTCTTTTATCAGTTTAGACTGTTGTCCATGAATAGGTTTATTTCTCTCTATTTGCTTAAAAAGGCTTCCATTATTCAAGTCTTTCTATTTGATGCACAGAAACCAACGAGCAGCAAAAGGCTTTCATGTTTCAGCATAGCAGATGACACAAAACTCCATTCATAAAGCCTCAGATTCTATATTTTATTTCATACTGTTGTCTAATCAACACTTCTAAATGTTCAACAGACATAATGATACCAAAACAATAATCAACATATAATTTTTCTTTGTTCAAGGCTTTCATGTCCATTTTTTACCACCTCATGCCCCGTTTGTTTTACTCTGTGCCCAATTACCAGCATTTTTGTGGCATCAAGTACTTTGCAATTAGCCACATTGTACTTGACACAGCAACACAGTTAATAATAGCTGTGCTGAAGTGACTGTCATGGTAAAGGGAAAAAGGGAAACGTGTGCTATGCTAAGGTGCTTTTGCACTCACTGCTAATTGTGTTTATTCATTTTAATTTGCTCCGAGTGCTAAATTGGTGCTCTTCTGGTGAAACAAGGTGCAATTAGCTGGGCTGTGAAAAATGGAGGAAGTATGTCTTGTAAAATGTTCCCTCCTCTCCTTTTTGATTTGTGGATTACTTTTACGTTTCTTGATGTTTCCTTTTCTATTTCTTGCCACATAATGCAGAGTCTAACGGTCTCAACGCATGGACCTTTAACTGTGGGTGAACTCATTTGAAGAATATGTGGTTTTTAATGGTCAGAAAAGATATGTGGCATCACTGTTCAAAAATGTATAGTAAATTTCCTGTAATACCTGGTTCTACCAAAGGTTGAGCTGATATTTGTTTAATAAGAAAAAAAATCATAGCAATGTCCTCTCACAATGTACATTTAATATAACTCAACTCGGTGCTTTTCAAGTGAAGAGTTCAGTCACATGGCGTTAAACTTGTGTCTTGTACTAATGCTAAACGAGCAGTTTTGGATGTTATCAGTCCATTAAATGGCCGTTATTAGTTGTTATCATCCCCATATGTAGTGGTGAAACTGTCCCACCTACCTCCAAGTAGGTTTAAAGGTACGTTATTATTGTTATTATCGCTGATAATAGACAGCATCTTGCCAGGGTAAACCAGGAAGTGTGTTTTTTGTTTTTGTTTCAGCTTATATAACCCTTTTCTTAAACCTAACACCTGACCCAGAGGACCAACCCTAAACCTAACCCCCTTATCCTTGTGCGTAAACCTAACCAAGACCCTAAACGTAATGCCAGACCCTTTACTCTAAACCTAAAGACGTAGCTAAAAACGGAGCCTATTATCATCGCTACCAACACTAACAACGTACCTTTAAACCTACTAGGAGGTACAGGAGGGGCAGTCTGACCGCTACACATGGAGATGATAATAGCTACCGGTAATAATGGCCATTAAATGGCTGACAACATTCGAAGCGGGTGCCCTGGTCATGTCTGTCATGGTTCCTGTTCATACTTGAATTTTTTGTTGCCATATTTCTTGAGGTCATATGTTGGATTGTACCTGCTTGCCTGCACCCTTGAGTGCTCCACAGGTACATCCCTGATAAATAAAAAAACTTGATATGCCACATTAAGCAGCTGTGCCTCATCACTGACTCTTTTAATTACACTGAAATAAACCATTTTCAAACATATGAGCAGATCAAACCTGTATTCTTCAGATTAATGTGATCTGTACATCTTTCCACAAGCCTGCATTTCAGAGCCTCCATGCCCCACGAGCGGCTTGTTGCGCAGTGCAGGGTGGAGTAGTTGTCTCACCACTTCTGTCACCCTTTGCGATGTATCGGTAGACTCAGTTGATAAAGCCCTGGAACATCTAAGTTATGCAACAAGCCTCGCATTAATTAGCAAAACAAGAGATGGACGTCTGTCTAAACCTTTTGTTTTAAATCAGTCCGACCTAATTAAAACGAAAGAAAAACAAACTCTTAGTACTTTTACTTTGCAGAGTTGCATGACCCGTGATAATTAGATGGAAATTTGGGTTTAGTGGTTTCAATCATTAGCATCAGTCACTGCTGCTACTGTGTTGCACTTTGTCCCCTCATCACACAGAACACTATATTTTCTGATTTCCTTACAGAGGTTATTTTAATTTGTGTGCATCTATCAAAGGCATGCACTGTTAGTTGCATGAGCACTCTGAATGAACATCCTTATAGAAGTGTCAGGCTTGTGAAGCAAGACAGACTTTAATTACTGTATTTTAAAATAAGCAACTGTTAAGGTTTTCCTGTGAATGCGATGGCAGGGCAACAACTGATTTCGAGTTTTGTGAGAAGGGCTGAACAGGTCTTGTGCTGTTTTTATCAGTATAATTTATTTCATTTAATTTGTCTAGTAATAAAGTTATTTGTTATGTTTGTTTATGACCCTGGGTGGTGCAACTGGTAGAGCTGCTGCCTCTCAGCGAGCAGATCCCTGGTTCAAATCCCAGTCCGGGGGTCTGTCTGGGTGGCGTTTGCATGTTCTCTCTGTGCATGCGTGGGTTTTCTCCAGGCACTCCGGTTTCCTCTCACAGTCCAAAAACATGCATGTTAGGTTGATTGGTAACTCTAAATTGTCCCTAGGTGTGAGTGAGAGAGTGAATAGTTGTTTGTCTCGTTTGTCTCTATGTGGCCCTGTGATGGACTGGAGACTAGCCTGTCATGATAACAAATTTTGCTGGGTGTTTAACTGTTTCTGAAATTATTGATAAACGATAATATTGTTTGAAATTTGACAATAATTAGTAATTATTGTAAAATTTAAGAAGAGATGTTGGTTATATTGTTTTGGGTGTAGTGCCTTTTTTGACCACTGGATGGCACTATAAGACTGTTTGAACCGAAGGATGGATAGTGAGGGAGCGAGCAGCGTGTCTCTTTAAGAAAAATGGGAGGGAGTCTCCTTGACGTGACTTGGGCTGTCTCTTTTTCCGTTCTTTTGGTTCTCAAAATGACTGATGCTCAGTATGGTTTGAGCCCTTTAACATAGCATTTTTCACACAAAGCTTTTAATTAAAAAAAATAGTAAACAAGTTCTCAGCTCCTTTTTTTTTTTTTTTTTCAGAGAAAAGCAACTTTTACACGAAGGCACAGGTTTCAACCATGAATTTTGGAGCTTCCACAAGAGAGAGTTTTTTTTCCCGAGGTCAGCCTGTTAGCTTAGCTCGTAGCATAGCTTCTCAGCTTAGCTGCTTTTAACAATCCAAAAACCACACTTTGGATGGTTAAAATAGATTTTAAAGAGAAAGGGAGTGGTCAGTGAAGAACACCAGAGCTGAGCTTTTTGTCTTCCAGTGTCTTCAGTATAGAGCGACACAAAGAAAGTATAAAGCCAATAAATGAAAATAAGGTTGATAATTTTATTTATCTTGTGATTCATTGATTTATTGTTTATTGTGACAGGCCTACTGGAGACCTGTCCAGGGTGCCAGGGTGCTCCCCCCACCTCTCACACAGTGATGGCTGGATACCAGTGACCCCCCTGTGACCCAAAAAGGAAGAAGTGGGTAAAAGATAATGGATGGACGCAAATCAACCTTTTAAGCTCAATTGCTCCGTCCTTGAAAGCCACATCTTGTGTGATCTCAATTAAAATTGCAAGATCTGACAGTACATGTTGTGAATGACTCCCAGCTGTCAAACTTTTGATCAATATCTGTGAAATTGATTGTTTTAGCCAATAATGTGTTTGCCAGTGCTGATTAGCTTTGACCTTTGAAGATAATCAGATGTAAATGTGTGTCCAATGATTATTTTCTGAGTTTCGTTCAAATCCATTCTCTGCTTAATGAAATATTTTGCCAAAACACAAACTTTATGCATTTTCTGCACACCTTTCGTGGAAGCTGAAAATTATACATAAATTCTAAATGGATTTTTTAATGTTTTTTTTTTTATATGTTTCCAAAATAAATCTGCATATAAAGGGCATAAGAGAAGACAATAAACCCAAATTTTTCCTCTTGTAATCCCATATTGTGCTTATCTGACACGTGCTCCTGATTCAGAATGATGTCATCCAGTGGTGTTTCTGTTGCACTGTTTCTCCGAAGATATTCTGCAGTTTATGAAATGAAATTAGTCGGGCGTGCAGCTCCGTGACAGATGATGACTTTTGGATAAATGCGTGGGGAGGAAAACTGCAGCCCGTTTATGACAGCACTTAGCACAGCGCATGCTAACATCTGAATTAACGCACCTGCTCCACCAGCAGGATGGCACGCAAACTGACTGACTCTGTTATCTCAAATAATAAACACGATAAACAGATAGCACATTTTAAAATGAAAATTTCCCCTCTTTTTATATTCTGGTTGAAGCTCTGGAGACTTTTCCAATATGTAGCAGATAAACGGCAGGTAAACACCTTCAGTCTGCTGTCAGTCAGGATTTAAAAAAGCTAAAAGAACTTTACATGTATTGTAATTACTTCAGAACTTTACATGTATTGTAATTACTTCAGAACTTTACAGCATCGGGCCGAACACATCCCCACGAAGACAGAAGGGAAGGAAAAGGAACAGAAACACATTGAAAAATCTCTCCAAACATGTGGATATCCTAACTGGGCTTTTGTCAAGTCAGCGAGGAAATCTACAAAACACACTAATGA
>JARVGV010000861.1:13766611-13776887 GCA_031762435.1 Hypsolebias longignatus
TGTTTATTGTTGTTGGTGATTCTTAGTTGGATTAATTATTTTGTAATAAAACTTCAAAAACAAATTTGGTCTCCTATTTTGGATGATTATTAATTTGTTACTTTGAAGAACTAACTGAAATGAAAGGATTCTTGTTTAAGCCTGAGCTTGGTGATTTAAAGACAGCAAGCATTAAAGTGTCTCTCTAGATCCAAAGAATTTAACTCTGCGAAATGCTCGGTGACTAAATAGCTGCCCAAAGAAGTGACTTTGCAGTCTGAGCTCAACCAAAGCTGTCCTTTCTCAGCCTCTCCCACACACTGTCTTCCTCTGTATGCTGTGCATTGTTCTGCAGGTTACAGTCTGGCACTGGACCCACAGCCTTCTCTCAGCTTCATATAATACATCCATCTGTCTCAGCAAACCCCCATCATAGACCACACTACCTCCCACATCCATCACACGGCTTTATTATTTATCAGTTGCACACGTGTGCTGTGGCTGTGGTTTCCCCTGGACTCTCTATGACTGTTATTGTATTTACAGAAGATGGGTGTGTCTTTTTGTTTTCCCTTATACTGAAATCGAGCGTATAATTTTGCATATGAACAAGAATCCTTTTCTTTTTCTTCTTTTTTAGCACTGGTTCTACAAATTCTTAGTTATCTCTATGTTAGCATTTTTTATAAAGTATTTACTCTTTTAGGTTGGACACACAGTGCCACCATTTCTCTCTCATTCAGTTTTATTTCTATTGCCTTATCTATTTTCTGCAAACTCCATACAGCGTGGCACAGCACTACAGCGCTCAGCATAGGTGTGCAAAGCTGTAAAGTGACATTCACAGAGGGGGAAAAAAAAAAACAGCGAGACAGAGAAGATGTTGTTTTCATGCATTAGTTGCAGGACTTAAAAGTTCCCCACTCACTCCAGCCCCAGTTAAAATGAATGTGAGTACTGCAGGAAGGAAGACAAACAAACCCAGAAACCAGGGATGTTGTTTGAATACTGAATAATAAATTTACTTTGTTGTTGTTTTGCAGTCCTGGTGTACTAATTTGCATGCGTAAAATAGCATACATCTTACTCAAACACATGCATATATGGTAAAATAACTGTAGCACAGGGTTGAGACTGATGGCTCGTTTAAGAAATACTGCTGTGAAGGAATGTGTGACTTTATTTATTTATTTTTTGTAAAAAGGAGGGTTTAAAGAAGTTTACCAGCTGTCTCACCTCTAACCTTTGACCTCAACACACCACCCTCCTCTCCTGAACACCAATTTCTCCCTGGGCCAGTGTGAAATTCATTCTCAAGTCAGCAGCACACAAAGTGACGATGTACGGTGGGGGTTGAAAAGAATGGTTGAGGTGAAGAGGTCATTTGTTGGAGTAAAAGGGTCAGAGGGTGAATGGGTACTCAAAGGAGTGACAGCTGATTCTGTATACACACTGAACAAAGTGCGTGAATTTGAAAGGACGGAGAGCCAGTTTGTATAGACACATTTGGAGGCAACATGTGGCCACTGTCTCTTGGAAGTGAATTTCTTAGAAGCAAGTTGTATTATTATCACTCTGTCCTCTGGCATTTGCCCACATGCATGCCAGCTGTCCACAATAACCTACTGTCTGCCTCTCAAACAAACTCTTTCTTCATTGGCTGAGTGGGAATTCACAAGACCAGCTCAGCATTTCAAAAAGTTGTTTTGGACAGTTACATTAATATGGATCATGCAACATGTTAATCTCCAAGTGAATTCCATCCCCCATTTGTACATCTACCAGCCACTTAGCCAATTTAGGTCACGTGAAATGGCCTGAGCCACTGTGTTTGGGCTTTAAAAGCAGGACTTTTACATACTGGCTGCATGATGTCTAAAAATATAAAGTAACTTTTACCAGGAAAAAAAAAAAAAGCTACATGTTCTGTTATCTAAAATACAGCATCAAAAATTCTTATTTTAAATGTAATTTCTGAAGTAAATTATGTCAGTTCAGGATTTATATTTTTATCCTGTTTGATATGTTTCAATTTACAATTGTGTAGTCACTATTCACAGTAGCTGTTTCCATTTTGCATGAAACTAATGAAAACTCATGATGAAACAAACAATTTTGGGTTAAATGTATAGTGGATAGAATTTTTGCTTTTTTTGTGACAATGCAATTGGGTCGCACATTTTAGTGTTATGTAATTTGATTTTGCTAAGTTTTATTTGTCTTTGTCAGAGTGTTTTTTTATTTATTTATTAATTTTTATTTATTTATTTATTTTTAGTTTAGTTTGTTTTCTCTCTGGTTTTCTGCAGTAAATTGAAAACAAGTTTGTTTTTTGTAAAGAAAAAAAAATCATGTCAAAAAGATTATTTTCTACTGTCTGTTCAATCTAATTTAAAGTGTCTCTGAAAAGCAGTGGGCTGTACACAGTAGGGATGCTGTTGGTGAAACTCCATTGTGTGTGTGCTGACAGGTGGAAAGACAGAATGGGTCAAACACTCCATCTGTCTCTGCTTTTTCCAGTGAAGCGTGATTGACTGGGGTATAGACACATCCCCAAACTGCCAGATAAAAAAAAAAAAAAAAAAAAAAAAAATATGTTGCACAGCACACATTGTTGTGGACTATCCATTCATCCATTATCTGTCGCTTGTTCTGGAGTGTAGTCGCAGGGGAAGCCACTTGAGCAGGTAGGCCCAGACCTGGCCACAGCACGTCCTCTAAGCTCTTCCGGGTGAATTCCAATGCATTCCCAGGTCAGCTGAGAGACATGGGTAGTCTCTCCAGTGTGTCCTCTCTTCCCCGGGATCTCTAATGAATTGAATATGCACTGAACACATCGCTTGGAAGGCATTCAGGTGGCATCCTTACCAAATGTCTGAACCACCCCAACTGGGTCCTCTTTATGTGGAGGAGCAGCAGCTCTACTCCAAAACTCTCCCAGATAAATGGATCTCTCGTGCTGTCTCTAAGGGACAGCACAGCTACAGAGAAAACTCATTCCAACGACCTGTATCGCAGTCTTGGTCTGTCGATCATTACCCACATTTTGTGATTGACTGGTAAACAAAGAGCCTTCCCTTGCTGTGTTGCTCCTTTTTCACTACTTTGGACTGGCATAGAATACGCAATACAGTGAAAGACACTTGCCCAATTATTCCCTCACTTGTGAACAAAACTCAGATATTTAAACTCCTCCATTTGAGGCAGCACCTCACTCCTAACCCAGAGCAGATAGTCCACACTTTAATGCCTGGAGGTGCTGATCTTCATCACAGCTACTTCATACTCACCTTTGAACTGCTCCATTAAGGGCTGGAGATCATGGCACAAAGATGCCAACAGGACCACATCATCCTCAATTAACAGAGACATAATTCTGAGGCCACTGGACCAGACCACTTCTGCCCCCTGGCTACACCTTGAAATTATGTCCATGAAGTTATGAACAAAACAGGTGACAAAGGGCATCCTGATGACTCTCACCCTGAAGAGGTCAGAGTCACTGTTGGCAATGCAAATGTCACCAGAGAGGTGACATTCAGTGTCCCAAGAGCCAGCTTCAGTATGAGAGGATGTTCAGAGCACCAAGGCCACTGCCTTCAGCTACAACCCACAGCACAATGCATGTACTGTAGCCCCTCAGTTGGTGAGCCCTTAGGAAGGCAAACACATTTCAGACTGAGCTCAACCAGATCCTGTGGTAGAAGCCCGGTCACCAACCTGGTAACAGTTCAGCAGAGCCCACCATGCCAGAGGCCATTGCTGGCATAAGGTACTGGTAACCCACACCCAGGCAAGGGAAATGGAGCTCTTTGCCGTCTTTTGCACATATAGATATTGTGGATTGCTTTTTGTCTGGCCTTTCACCTAGGATCAGTCTAACTTGGGAAACCTTTCATGGCCAATTACTCCTGACAGCATAGCTCCTCGGATCATTCAGCACATTAAGTCTTCCATCACAATAATGTGGCAATTCAGGGAGGAATCATTGTTGTTATAGGATTTTTTTTTAATTTTTTTTGTAAATTAAACTATTAAATGATCTCTAAAATCACTTTTATTGAGCAAATAATTGATTCTGCTACAAATGAGCATTGTAAGGCTTTTCTACCTTATGCATTATCCTCATGCAATAGTAGAAATATTCAGTGATATCTACTCTGGTGTCTGTGTATTTCAAGTAGACATAGAACAATTAATAAAACAAAATACTTTGTATTAGGTGATGATCTAACTTCTTTTTTTAACTCATCTGTTTTTTTCTTCTTTTTTTTATTTAATCAAATAATGGCACAAAGAAGTGCAGATAAAAAAGTCACCCTGCATAATTGCTTGTGTAAAATGATTTATCTTAAGTCTTGCTGACTGAAATGGGGTTACTACCATGTAGACTTCTGATGGGATTTGGTCTAGTTTCATAAGCAAATTACTAGGATTAACTCCATTTTCAATTAAGTCTCTGGAAAAAAAAGAGCCTGACAAAAGATGACCACAGTAGATGGAGAGGTTTTTTATTTTATTTATTATTTTAAATTATAATTTTATTTTTTTTATTTTATCAACTGAACCAAAACTGTTTGTGTGTGTGTGTGTGGTGGGGGCAGGGTGGGTGGGGTGGAGGTTGGTGGGGGAGGGGGTGCATGTGTATGTGTGTGTGTGTGTGCGTGTGTGTTTGTGTTTGTATCCTTCTGTTTTTATTTATGAAAGAAGGGGTTCTGTGTTTTGTTTTGTTTGTTTGTTTTGTTTTGTTTTGTTTTTTTGTCCTAGGCAAAAAACATTACAAAGCTGTCAACAGAAAAATAACCTTGCAAATGGTCTGGCTAAAATAAGGAACCTCATAACGGCAAAAAAAAAAAAAAAGTAGCCTCAAATTACTAGACTGAATAATAAACACTATCAAAGCAGGTGTAAAATTTTGCAACCAAAATTTGAAAATACACTTAATGGACCCAGTTTACTTGTTGAATGATGCAGCCAGAAAGCAGTTTTTGATGAGCTGATATAAATTAGATAAACTGATGAGAGGTAATGATTGTTTGGCATAAAAATAACTGAATTCAAAATTAATTAGTGTTGGTTGCTATCTTTAAATAATTGTTCCATGGCCAGCGAACTAAGACCCAAGTATGCTAATCTCAACATAATTATTGACCTAAAAGCAGATATTAATGCTAAGCCGACTGAATAAAAAATACTAGTAAACCTGGCTATAAAAGAAATACATCAAAATAATGGCATCCTTGTTTTTGCTTTAACAACATTTTGGATGTTGTGAATGCTATGTCAGCGGCATGGTGGCACAGTTGGCAGAGCTACCCACTTTCAGTGAGCAGGTCGTCCGTTCAAATCTCGGCCAGGGGCCTTTCTGGGTGGAGTTTGCATGTCTTCTCCATGCATGCGTGGGTTTTCTTCGGGTACTCCGGTTTCCTCCCACATACCAAAAACCTGCATGCTAGGCTAATTGGTAACGCTAAATTGTCCCTAGTTGTGAGTGACAGCGTGAATGGTTGTTTGTCTTGTTTGTCTCCATGTGACCCTGTGATGGACTTGCAACCTTTCCAGGTGTCCCCTTCCTCTCAAACAGTGACTGCTGAATATCGGCACCAGTGACCCCCGCAACTCGAAATGGAAGAAGCGGGTAAAGATAATGGATGGATGGAATGGTTATGGGATGGAATGATTATGGGGCCGAGATGGTGTAGGGGCAGGGCAGCTGACTCGGGACCCAAAGGTACTGGGTTTGATTCCCAGTCATTGCACATCTCATGGTGTCTCTGAGCAGGACACCTAATCCCGAATTGCTCCCCGGGCGCTTACATAGCTGCCCAGTGCTCCACCTGGGTGTATCTCAGGTGTGATGGGTTTAATGCTGAGAGCCAAGCTCATCTTTGTATGGGAACATACAATGATGACAACACATAGCATTTTATTTATTATTATTTTTATTGCATGCACAATTACTACCAATTTCACTGTATGGGAACAGCACATGGAATATTTTCATATTGTATGGTGTTCATTAGAGCGTACAAACATTAGACTATCTTAGCCTTTAATATGGGCATCAAACCAATAGTTTGGAGATGTGTTAATGCTATTGCTGTTATTTCTGGAGTGGTTAATGAAGCAGTAATGAAGCAAATATCTTTGATCTTCCCTTTTACAATATAATTTTACAATACAATACAATAATTATTTACAATAATAAAATTTAAAACAATAATAAACACTGACACCGTTGATAGGTTTGTTGGTCAATAACAGAAAATCAGTGTTAAATAATCTGATCATAAACTGCTAATCATTTTTTTGTCATGTCTGTGGCTACTTTAGTTCCTTCACCAAATCTCTAAGGTATTCAGAAGGAGATTATTTAAAGTTGTTCAGTTTGGAACCATTATTATTATCTTTCCAAATTTAAGTACAATATATAACACGTCATATGATTATGTTGTAACATTTGCCATAATCAGTCTGTAGTGTAATGATATTGTATTTTAGTCAAAAGCATTGAAATTTTAAAATAAACTATTGGTACATTTATTTCAGACTCAAAACAAATTAATAAGAGCCTTTATAAGTTCAGAATTTAGAACCAAACAGCTAAATATATATTCAGTTCTTCTTAGTTGTGATTAACACATAGGTTTTACTGATGTGGAGGTGTTTTTAAATGGTGTGGATATCTTGTTTTGGAATTGAAACTTTTTAAACCACACACCAAATGTTACACTTAGCTCTGCCAACTGCAGAGAGGAGACATTTGCTGAATGCTTTATCCTGCCAGACTTTCCTTCCTCTGCCTCCTACTTCTTCACTTACAATAATCTCATTCCCCCCCATCCACATCCCATTTTCAGATTGACTTAAGTGTGCTTCCCTTGGTGTCCCAGCCCTCAACTCATGTGGCAAAATTTAAAGGGCATTCAAACTGCTGGCTAGATGATACATTGCTTGTCTGAGTGTTGGCAACCATCCAAAAACTGATGTCACCCCTCCAACCTCTACTTTTCCCAGTTTTCGTAAAACGAGGTGTTCTAACAGCTGCCCCTTTAATGCTGAGCTGCTTTGCACACCCCACTCCCACCCACCACTGTAACCTGCTTACCCCCTTTCTCTACCATTCAACTGTGACCTGCACTGTGGCCTTTAATTAAATGCCTCCCTTACATATTATACTTAGTTTCCCCATTTTGTCCGGCCTAAGGTGGTATCTATCTCAGGCAATCTCACTTGTAGCCTTAAGCCTTTATTATTGTTGGCAGTCAGGGTGACAAGACAAGGAATGGCAGAAAACAAGACAAGTTTGTGTGCAACTCTCACCTGGCAATTTGTAGTGCCACAGTATGGCAAGGTTACACAGGTGCCAAATAGTGTTTCCCCCACAGTGGCAAATAAAAGGACTGTGCAATAAAGTCACATGTAGGTGGTCAGCTAGTCCCCCCAAGCATCCCAGCTGCCAATCCGTTCATCTCCCCTGCACAGCACAAGTGCTTGATGCTGTGCACTCAACCTCAGCAGCAGCGGATTTCAGCTAAAAGCCTCACAGTTCTGAGCATTTATTGGTAAGACAGTGTTGCTTCATAACATTAAAAGTAAACCCATTTCCTTCTGATTGAACTCTGGGCAGCACCTGGGAAGAAAAACAAAAGAATGAAGAGCCAGTGGACTTGTGATAATTTGCTCGCCATGATTTTGTAAGCTTCCAGTTCCTTGAGGATATAGGGGCCGGGATGGAGTAGAGGCAGGGCAGTCAACTCAGAACCCGAAAGCCCACATGTCGTGGTGTGAGCAAGACACTCAATTCCCAATTGCTCCCCAGGCAGCCTACATAGCTGCCCACTGCTCCACCTGAGTGTATCCCAGGTGTAATGGGTTAAATATAGAGAACCAATTTTGCCATTGTATGGGAATATACAATGATGACACCACATAACACTTATTATTATTATGTAGCTAGACCCCCCCCCCCAAAAAAAAATAAAAATAAAAATAATAATAATAATACTAATAATAATAATAATAAAGCTTTGCAAATATTAGAACATTGAGTAGACTAAAACTACTGAACTTGTTTGATTTGGACAAGTTTAAACGTAAAAAAAACATTTTCTTAGTTAGATGGACTTTTGTAGTTTTATAAAAGTTATCCAGATTCTGGAGAGAAAAAAAAAGTTTCCACATATAACAAAACCTTATTTTTTTTAAATAAATTCTGAACTCACAAAGCTCTTAAGTTTATGGTCCTCTCAAAGGAGTAGCAGATGGTAGATACATGTCGTCTCGTCTCTGAGGTTTCAAGCATCATTCCTGGACCTAGAAGGTTGTGAGAGGGCAACAGGCTCATGGGAAAGTCACTCCAAAGAGAGGTTGCCTGGGCAGGGCGTTCTGCAATCTCTTAATGAGGTCACAGCTATTGAGTTCTCCCTACCACTGCAAACATCTGTCACTTTTAAAATAATAGAGATGCTTATGAGTTTCATCAGTAAATATGCTAAAGGTGGAAATGTTTATACATCAGAATATTGGCACTCCTACTTCTGTTTGTTTGGAATTGGCAAGAAGTCTCAAATTCTCTTAAAGTAGTGTTGCACTCTTTCCTGACTATATCGGGCATATGGGGTCAGAAGAATCATTCTTAAGTGATAAGTTTGATTGTTATCTGTTGCATCATAATAAGAATAAGTTCAGCAACTTTTTTCCACTATTCTGTTTTATGTCAGTTCAAAGCAACATCTAAAATGTTAAAGACACAGAGAGAATTACATATTTTATTTTATTTTTTATTTTATTGTTCCATAGGTAAGATGTATATATCCCAAAGGGTTGCCCAAATGGCTTGTAATGACAGTTGCATCTTATTAGAAAATGAATTTCAAGAAAAGGGACCTGGAACTGGAACTTAAACACCCCCCCACCCCCCCCACACACATTTACATAATAGTACTGCAATTCCATGCAAATTCATGTGATTCCCCACCAAGCATCTGCAACGCAAGCATAGTTTAGTATGCATGAGTTCAATGGTGTTAGCATGGGAGAGGGTTGAAATGAGAGGGAGGGTAAAGAGATGGCAGAAAAAAAAAAATACAGCAGAAATAGAAGATTGCTTGTGACTGCAATATGACTATAATCAGCGTGAAATATTTTGGAGACGAACACAAATTGTGTCACACATTTTTCAGGAGAATTTGGTTACACATGTATAATATTCAGATGCAGAGACCTGAATAGGTGAAGGACAGTGAGGGTGCATGTATGGTTGGTGTTATTGCTTATTAATGACCCGTAGAATCAGCACTATTAATATTTTAGCATAGTAAAAATCAAATAGTTGTCATGGGCTTGTTTCATTGCTGTGTGTACTTGTGCAAGTGATGTGCCCCTGGCAGTCACATACAGTTACAGTTCCAGAAACAAAATAATAAAATATTAAAGTGCATCTAAATTTGTGCATACTGTAAAACAAAACCAGGAATCATTATTTACTTTTACAAGCAGAAGTGAAATACGAAGTTCTTGGCTTCATGTATAAACCATCTTGATGGCACCCATGCGCACTCATGCCTGTTTTTGAAACCATTTTCATTTGATGCTTTTTGATTACCCCTTCCTGCAGAGGGCCTGAGGCAAATAGAAACCAAACTCTCCTCCAGTCCCATATCTAAAAGTACTTGTATGCAAAATTAAACCAAGCAGGGCTAAAAGTTTTGGAAAGCAAAACTACATGTAAATATATAGTACAATAAGATACAATTGCATTCTGCTCCATCAGTTTGTAAAAACAAAGACATCTGATATACTGTAAACCTGAGTGACCCTGCATTTAACATCTGTATTGTTGGTTCTCTGTGAGCTATGATTTCATTAAAGGTAGTAAACCAGTGGAGGTAAAAGCACCATGACTCAGGGCTGATGCATAAAAACGTCATCTAATGTGGAAGACTGAAGAGGGAGAGAGAGCAGCAAAAGCCGGAGCAGAAACAGTAGAAAGCAGATTTAGATAGGGACATAAAAATGGTGGTATTTACTTGCACATGTGTGTGTTCTGCATCCTTCAATGGAAAATAGCACAAGTGGCGGAAAAATAGTTTCTGAGAAAATAAAATGTTTAGCTCTAAGTAAAGTTCAAATTCTTCAAATCTTGTATTCAGTCACTCATCTCACTTTCAATCAAGATTTTATATTATATTATAATATACATATATGTGTATGTATATATACCGTATTTTCCGCCGTATAAGTCGCACCTCCGTATAAGTCGCATTGCCCAATTTTGTCCAATAATTTGGAAAAA
>JARVGV010000861.1:13787418-13797809 GCA_031762435.1 Hypsolebias longignatus
ATAAAAAAAAAAAAAATATATATATATATATATATATATATATATATTTTTTTTTAAACCAGTAAAAGCTCACACTCTGCACCATAATCAAATTTTAATTAGTTATTTCCTAATATTTTAATTAGAAAGGAATCTGTTTCATTAAACCTTAATCTTGCAAAGTGAAAATAAGACAGAAAAGGAAACTGACTCACACATGCACTGTGGAATATATCTTCAGCTTATTTTAGACTGAATTCTAGTCTATTTTATTTAATCAAAAAAGTTTTTTTTTTTTTTTTTTTTAATTACAGTATACAGACACAAAGATATTTGAGATGATTTGTATTTAAGTGGCTTCTCAATCAAGGGAAAGGACTATTGTGAATATGATATCAGTGAACAATAATTATCTCTGCATATACATCTTTGGTGATTCTGTCTTACCTGAAAACATTTTTCCTGATTTTCTTTTTCCTTTTTTCTTTTTTTTTTTTTTTCGGCCTGAGTCAAGTTTTGGCCTTGGTCCGCTGGTCTTTGTTGGAAGTGACTCTGTGTGAAAACCTCCAAACAAGACAAAGCAAGACGGGTTTATAGTCAAGGCTTGGTTTCCATAGTGATGGTGCTTCTCCAGGCAGCCTGTGAGAATTGGTCCTGATTGATGGAGCTTGGTTGTTTAGGCCCAGAGGGTGGGTGTGTATGTGTGTGTAGGCCTAATCATGCATTCACTTGAATGCACATTTGGCTGTAACAATCTGTCTGTGCTCCTGTCAGTCTGTATTTTTCCTGTATTCTTCTCTACATAGACCTGCATAGGTGTGCATGCAGAGTGATAAAGCCTGGAGGTCCAGGTCTGGTGGACAGTTTCCTTTGAAAACAGTCTGACCAGAAGGTTTTTTTTTTTCCCAGAAGGAAATATTAAAACTCAGAGTAGGGCTCCATAAACCACTATCACTGGCAAATGTCTAAAATGACTTACAAAGAAAACAAGCAGTATGCCGATGTCGCCCGTCGCTGAAGGATTTGAATAGTGAATGTTTGTAGTTTTTGAGATGAGTGTTTATCCGGACTGGAATTGAGCAGAGACTGCAAGGAAACCATAAAGGTTTTGGTGCAAAATGGTCAAGTGGTCAGGAATGTGTTTGTTTGACTGTGTTTAAGAATAGAGGTAGTATTTTTTTTTTTTTTTACTGAGGCAGCACAGAGTGATGGATCCTGGTATGTAGAGGGAGCAGTTTTATGCACAACCAGGCACAATGGCAGAGCCAGGGGGGTGGCCATGATGGACTTGGCCACCATAGATTATTCTTGGACCACCAAAAGGACCTCCTCAATCATCTGAAGAGACTATACTTTCATGCAAAATAAAAACTAAGCATAGTTTCCTCAAATGATAGGAGTAGTTTGTTTATATATGTATGCATCATGTATGTATGTATGTATGTATGTATGTTTGTATGCAAGGATTTGAGGTTCCTTATTTGCCACACGCACCACATGTGGCACATGTGGTGGAATGAAATTGTTTGCACAGGGTCCTAGTTACATCCCACAAATGTATAAAATGTAAAAGAAAAACAGTAATAAGATCTAAAATATGAACTATGTACTGTATGTATGTATGTATGTATGTATGTATGTATGTATGTATGTATGTATGTATGTATGTATGTATGTATGTATGTATATATGCATTATACATACCCACATCACAGACAGATAGCCAGAGAGTATTTACAATTCCCCCTTTTTGTACTGTGACATGGGGCAATAAAATTCAAAGTTGACATAACCGCAGCTTATCAAATTGAGACACTAAAGTGCACATGTGTTGTGCTTTTGTTGTATTGATAGTTTATTATTTAATACCAGTTCGGTATTACCTTGATTAAATAATTCATTTTGATCTCCTGTAAATTAAACTTTTTTTTATTGAAAGTTTTAGCAATCCTTTAATAAATTCATATGACCTTCTCTCATGCAAAAACAAAACAAAAAAATAAAATAAAATAAATTAAATTAGACTAAGACCGTCTTATGCTGAGAAAAGATGGGGTTATTTTGGTCAAAACCTGAAAATAACAGTATGCGTGGTCTTGTGCATCACATTCAGAGTTTGTGTTGTGAATGAATCTCAGCTACTACCATACCAAATTTGAGTTCAATATCTGCAACATTTACCAAGTTTGTGTTTGCTAAGGTTGACCACCTGTGGGGACTTTTTGAACTTGATTACTCCAAAAGTTAACCTGTTGTTTATGTACATCTAATAACTGCTTTCTGAGTTTACCGGTACTTAAAGTTTGTTCACTGGATCATGACACATTGTGCTAACAGGTTCACTCCAACAGTTAATGCCAAGGTTTAAGCAAAGATCTCCCACAAAGAGTCAGCTAGAGCCACATCAAAATGTAGAATATCTTTAACATGGACTGAAATACAGCCATTTTCTAATTTGGTAAGGTCCGTTACTTGTGGCAGTCATCTTGAATTGAGTTTATCAAGAAGTATTATGAAAATGTTGTGACATGAGTTTTTCAATCTCAACTTACTCTGAGTGGGAACATACAATAAAACAAAACATAAAACAACAGCTTTATAACAATTCATAATGTCATTCTGTACCTTAGTTCATCCCCACTTTTTTTGAGTACTAAGAGGACTTTGATCTAGTGTTCTAGTTGTAACACCCTAAAAATACCTTTTTTTTCCCTTTCAGATGTTGCTGCTAAATGTCCTGTGGAAGATACCTATTTGTAGAAAGATGGATAATAAGTACACTTTACCAGTCCTCTGCCTTTCTGTGTAAATCACTGAATGGGTGTGCATCATTTTGTCTCCCACTTTGCTAATTCAGTGGATAATGGCTCCTATTTATGACTGGAGAAGCTTTTCTCCGTCAATTACAGTATGAGTCAGACAGCTAGTCTCCCCCACCCCACGCTCCCCCTCAGCCTCCTCCCCCTAAAAAACAACTCCAGTAAAGTACCGTAAATGGAGCCATCTCACATTCATGTTCCCACCTCCCACTCTCCACCACTTTATAATCGCAGTGCTGGTGGATTCTATGTTATCAGGTCCAGCAGAGGTAGCGGCCAGTAGCAGGTGGTTGCTGTATTAGCAGAACAAGCGTCTGTGTGCACAGTGTGTTATTTCCCCCACCTCCCCTACTTCTTTTCAGTCTTGTGTGCGTTGATTGGTTCTATTCTTGGGGCTGTGTGAAGATAGCAGGGCTCCCATTGCGGGTTATTTTAGCTGAGGCCTGTTCCCCTGCCAGCCAGATAAAGACCAACCTTGTGTGCTTATTGGGGTGTTGCTGTACCTCAACCTGTCTGAGAGAAGCTTCGGAAACAGAGGGAGACGCTGGTAGGGACAAAAGCCAACTGCAGGAAGAATTTCCTTTCAATGCCATTTCAACTAGCACACGCCTAATTACCTGATTTTATTTATTTAGTTGCAAACATTTTACAGCATTTGTAAGTTTAAAGATTTTTTTTAGAAAAGCTGGCACACAGAATGGATCCCTGAGTGTTCGGTGCTTCGGCAAGAACAGGTACATTCCAGCCCAAAATCACACCGAATGGTGTCATGCTGAACAAAATAGCATGTTGCTGACATATCTTGCCACTCCAGGTGTGAAAACTGTGCACCATTAGCAAGCCATACAACAAGGGTGTATTTGTCTAGCAGGATTGGAGAAAACAAATTATGCTATGTAGTATGTCTGAAATGATCTGTGCTCATTCAAACCACAATTTTTTTCATAAACATGATGAAGTTTGGACTGAAAAAGAAGACAGAGGAACAAAAAAGTAACAATGTCATGCTAATCTTACTTGCTTTGCCTGCTGCTCTTTTAGCCTCCAAATACAGACTTGTCTTTCAACACACTACAGTACTTTCCACGCCTGGGCAATGCAAACCAAGACAGGGTCCTTTGTTACCAACCAGCAAGTCTTTACTCCATGTTTTACTGTAATAATAGGTTGCAGCCTCTTTTCATGCAAAAAATGTCATCATGCAGTACATGATATTGAACTATGGGTAATTAATTTGCAACAAAATCTACAACTGGTGATTTTATGCTAAATACTATACCATACCAAACCACTTTATTTATAAAGCACTTAAAAACAGCAACATGGCCAACCAAAGTGCTGTACAACATAAATGAACACGCAAAGGACAATACATTTATCCAAATATGTAAAGATATAACTAAATGACTAGCATAGAATACAGGCAAGTTAAAATCAACTCACACAATGTCAAAAGCCAGGGAATAAAAGTGAGTTTTAAAATGTGATTTAAAAACATTGAAAGAGGGAGCTTGCCTGACATGTAGTGGGTTCCACAGTCTTGGACTTGCAAAGAGAAAGCCATGAGCTTAAAACGAGTGCCTGGAACCAATGAAAGCATCTGGTCCGCTGACCTCAAGAGAGCGCTGTGGGACATATGGCTGCAACAGATCAGCGAGATAGGAGGGGGCAGAACATATACAAATACTTTGTATTGCTATATATAAATCATCAAAAGAATACTAAACATATTGTTGTATCAGTGGCATGTGGAGCCACTTTGAAATTATTGAAAATTAAGGAAATTTTAGGAATTTATTATTTGTGGAAAAACACAAAATGTAATTCAAAATACAATATGCAAAACCTAGATTTTTGTTTCCATACTGAAATATTTTACAAGTTGCACATTCATATAGATTCTTCATCTTAAAAGTCCCTCATGTTTACCAGTAACTAATGGAGAAATACAGAGAGAGATTCAATGAACACGATCAAGGCAGAGTTGCATTAGCTTTGCACAAAAGTACCTGATAAAATGTAATGGTCTAGTTTGCTCCACTGTCAATACAACATTGATGGGAGGGGGGGGGGGGGGGAGCCTGAGGGATTATTCCAGCTTTACACAGCATTTTATCTGATACTGATGTCACAACAGATCTGTAGAACAAATGCAGAAAACATTACAAAAGAGCCGGTTATATCCTGTTGATACCATGGGCTAGACCATTACTCGTAACTGCAACATATTTTAAGTACTTGAGATCCACACACCATTCAACCTTTTCCACCTTGCAATTACTGGAGTTGTACAAAGTAGTAAGGTTAAAAACTCAGGGTAAAAAAGAGCAGCTTAAAGTCAGCAGTAACGGGCAACAAAGGCCCAAAGGTGCACAGCTAAAGAGAATTGAAAATAAAAAAAGGTTAATTATGCTCATCAGAAGTCTCACAATCACAAGCTGCACACCCCCTGTAGTTATTGCAGTGTAACATTCATTCACAGGCCCAAAGCCAGTTGAATGGGCTCTGTGTCAAATTCATGAACACACACACACGGTACTTTAACACTCAGCATGCACACACTAGAGAACAAGAAGATACACTACATATTTTGCTCAACATTAATTTTCTGTGTTGCATTAAACACGTCATAGAAACATTATAAAACAGCACTGCGTTGAAGTTTGCAGTAACCCGGTACATGAATATGATTGACTTCAAAGGAGGTGGACTTTTCCCACTCCTTTTCTGTTTAGGAATATTTTTAACTTTTAAGCCATTTTTTGCTGACATGAATCTTTCAGGAATAAAAGGCCTTTTAAACTTAATACATGAATTTGTGCTGTCTAAACACATAATCTTGTAAAGAACCAGTGATATTTAGACTCATTAGGCACTCTTTTACCAGCAGCATGTAATCTAAGAAAAGTGCCAAAATAATTATTTACAATCATATAATTGTATTTTAGCCTCAACAAGATGATTTTGAAAATGTTAAAATCTGAAAACCAGGCATACAATAAATTATAAACTGAAGAATGATGCATCTATTTGGTCTTGTGTTAGTGCTCACATAAATATATTTTCATTTTGTAATTAAACAACTTTCAGATACTCTTCATCTGCTGTCAATGTGTTTTTAAGGCCTGATATTTTTAGTCTTCTTGTTCGCTTCTTTCATTTTTAAGAATAAATTATGCTCTTTTACTATATTTGAAACGGAACAGAGAAAAAAAAGGCAATAAACAGAACTTTGGAAGACCTTCAGAAAGCTCAGAAAACTATTCATCTAGACAACATAAAATAAGTTCTAAAAGTCTGATTATTTGGAATCAAAATACAAAGAAACAGTATTTTATCCGGTTTGTCATTTTATGAATTGTATACCATCTTTCCCTTCCTATAAGTCACACCTTTTTGTCTAATTTGCATACCCTGCAACTTATATGCAGAAGCAACTTATATATGTTTCCCCCCCATATTTATAACCCAATTTTTGACTGAGATATGACTGTTTTCAGCAGCACGGTGGCACAACTGGTAGAACTGCTACCTCTCAGTGAGAAGGTCCCTGGTTCAAATCCTGGTCCAGGGGTCCTTCTGGGTGGAGTTTGCACGTTCTCTCCATGCATGCGTGGGTTTTCTCCAGGTACTCCAGTTTCCTCCCACAGACCAAAAACATGCATGTTAGGCTGATGGGTAACTCTAAATTGTCCCTAGGTGTGAGTTAGAGAGCAAATGGTTGTTTGTCTTACTTGTCTTTATGTGGCCCTGTGATGGACTTGCGACCTGTCCAGGGTGTACCCCGCCCCTTGCACAGTGATTGCTGGACAAAACTGTCAAATCAGCTTATTTTCACTGCTCCGCCCCAGTGAAATGCAGCTAATTTGACCAGTAACATGCATTTATTAAGTAAAAGTTCAACTGAGACACACCTTTACTATAATGTTGAGCAAACAAAAAATTGTTTTAGGTGCTAATCTTGTTGAAGTTCAAAGAATTGCACAGTGTTCCTCCATCCTGGTTTCCTCCCTCTGCACGCTCCCAGAGCACAAAGAATCAGCAGTGGCGCATAATGGATGTCACATATACAGTGAAGCAATGTATTTATGTTTTCTTCCACTTTATTAGACATATTTGGACTGATGCAACTTATAGGGTGGTGTGACATGTACGACAGAAAATACAGGACATGTCTCTATAGTCTCACTTCTAGATGCAGGTATTTTTCCAATAGTTTGATGATGTGTAACCTGAGGCAGCAGTGATATCTCACCATAGGCACATATCCTCTGTTTGAGATGGATAGAAACATGAATACGTCTGTGATTTAAACAGATTTCCATTTTCACAGTGCAGAACACACAGCAAACAGTGAGTTCTGGTAATCGACTGCTGTAAAGATTAAGAAAGTTTTGAGAAGCTTTGAAAACTTTCTGTTTTGACGTAGTTGTCCAGCACTTTAAGTCTAGTGCTCATTGTTCCCAACACTTTTCCAGATTCTGGACCTCCGGTCACCTTCTTCTCTCTCCTCTTCCAGCCTTTTCGTCACAAGTGACCTTTCCACCCGTTTCTGCACTTGTCCTGTCGTTCTTGATTGTGTTATTTCCCCCCATACTTTTGAAATTTTATCAACTTTTTTTGGGGGGGTGGGGGTTGGATGCCTTTTATTTAAACCTTCCTCAGTGGAAAACTTTATACAGTACAATATGAGAGAGAGAAAAAAAAAAAAAAAAAACTAAACCTGTCAGCGTTTAAATTCAGTCACACAGCCAGACAGTCACATTTATTTTAAAACTATTTCATCCCACGAAGTGAGAGAAAGAGAAGGAGAGGGCGAATAGGTGGAAATGTCAAACGGTCCACAGGAAAACTAATCAAAGAATGCCGGCCTTCAGTGGAACCACTGCCACAGGCCTGCTCTGTGTAAAACCCTCTTCTGTATCAACAGAGGGCACATTGTAAAGGGAGGTCAAATGTGGAGGAGCCGTGTTGTGTAAAACTCTACTGTGTAGTTTCAGAATGGAAATGGAAAGTGCAAAATGCCAGAAGGGATTGTTGTATGCCCCAAGCAAATGAAGTAGGCCCATTTCTGGATGACTGAGAAAAGGCTAAGGCGTTGTTATCGAACCACGACATTTACATTATTCTGGATACATATTCCTGTGAGAGATATGGTAGAACCAAGCTTAATCTATTGTTTGATGTGGTTTGCTTCCATGAAATGGGTTTTATTTATTTATTTATTTGTAATTTTGACCTGAAGTGCAGTCAGTTGGTAAAAAAAAAAAAAAAAATCCATTTATTGTCAATCCTACATTTTTTTCCACTTTGCATTTTGTTGTGAAATTTGATCATAGTATTTTAGCATTCTTTTACCATTACCTAACAGAATTACAGTTTACAGCTATGCAACCGCAAAATCCTAGCATGTAAGTATTTCAACTAATTGCCAATTCATCAGCATACCCAAAATAATCTAAATATTTGCTTTATTCACCAATCTTCTCACGTTTTAAATGACACTTTATTTTGTGCTATGAATATAGCACAAAATAAAGTGTCATTTAAACACGTAGAACATTGGAGATTTTTTTTCTTAGTTCTCTGAAGAATATCAACATTCTTATTACTCATTGAAGAATCACATTGAGCATGCATCAGGAGAAGAATCACATGGTTTTGAAAGATGTAAAACCAGCCTTTTGAGCTTAATTATCCATCAGTGAGTTTGTGAATCTTTCCACAGTATTCACATCAGACATATTTGGCTTAATATTTGGAGGCAGTGGGTTGAACTTTAAACGCAGTGCCTTTACTTTCCTAAGGCTGTAAACTCACCCTTCTTCTTTCCCTTTGCCTTGTCTCACACCATTTCTCCCCGTTTCATTCTCCAGCTCAGCATTCCTCTTCACCCAATAATGAATGCAAGAATTCTCCTTCATATGTGTTTAGCAGTGTCTGGAGGCTGGCGTCGGCCCATGGTACCTTAATTATTAATTTCACGTTACTTGCTGGCCGTTTGATCATCCTCGTATATCTGTATGATTCAGATTTAACAAGTTCCCCAGGAGATGCTGTTTTCTCTTTTTTCTATCAAGCTTGTTGTTTCAAACCTGCTGCAACTCAGGCGTGAGCAAAAACTTTTGACAGACTGTCTGTTAGATTTGAGCGCATGCATTTTTTTTTTTTTTTTTGGTTTGTGCGGTGTAGCTATTAAATTGTTGCTTCATTAGCTCTTCGCTGTGTCAAGCAGAAGTGTGTTTTATAACTGTCAAATCAAAATAAAAACCTAACTTTTACTGGCTCGTAATTTTAATGATCTTTTCCAAGAAGTGGTGGTGTCCTTCACCGTAGTCCATTTCCTGATGGAGTGACAGATTTAAGCTTCTAATCATCAGCAGCTTGGCATAACATTAAGATATATATTCACAGAACTATAGAGCACTGCAGTTTGGGGAGTTGATGCGGCTGTGAGATACACACTGGAAATGAGATATTGACTGAGATGAGATATATGTGTCTGTGTGGATGCATGAACATGCACTCAGTTGGCATTTGGAAGTGAGCCCCTTTTCAGAAATCTAATTAAACTAACTGAGTTAGGACCAGTGGTGCAGCGTTTGTCTTGTGGTCTGTTTTAATGTTTTTTCTTTTCTCTGTCTCTCTTTATTTGCCTTGCTCTCCAGCACCACCACGGTTCACTAAAGTTCCTGTTGACCAGATTGGCGTCTCGGGGGGCGTGGTCACCTTTGTCTGTCAGGCGACGGGCGACCCCAAGCCGAGGGTTAGTTGGAACAAGAAAGGGAAAAAGGTGAACTCTCAGCGTATAGAGGTAAGTTTATGACACCCACTGCTGTGATGGTTGGACTTGTATTGATACTGTTGTGTCATGCAAAACTATGTTATAAAATTACAACCATGATTGATCTCATGTGGGTTTTATAAAAGTTAGGTTCAGAATTGTTGACTGAAATACATGAAAAACATGCCCTCATATCAGGAGATGACTTATGTTGTAACTTGGCACTTCATAAATAAACTGAATTGAACTGAATAGAATTTTGGAGTTTTTTCTAGTGTTAATTAATCATAAAACATAATTTTTGTATAGTATACAATGTATATTCTGATGTGTAATAGCAGCTGTTCTTCATATTTAGATTTACTGTTTTATTATCCAGAGCCAATCCCAACATGTATGCAGCTCAGTAACTTGATACGGCTGTAACACATACAGGTAGTTTAAATATGTTGGTAGCTCTATTAAATTTGTATTATTATGGTATAGTCTCCATCTGTTTTAATGTCCGTAGACGTTCTCTTGTCTCGCCATACCTTCTGATTCATTCAAGATTATTAAGAAGTATTGTTTCTGTATTATTAGTGCTTACACTATTCTTAGTTTAGCTTATTTCTTAGTTCATATCTTAGATCTTATTACTGTTTTTCTTTACACTTCAACACTTGCTCTTCTCAAGGGCGGACGTCTCCTCTTGGTCTCTGCTTTGCTTTTGCTTTGTCTTGTCTGTGAAAATGTCTGAGAGCCTCTCTTCTACAAAATCTTCCGAATCATAACTATGGACTTCAATTTGGTCAGTTGGTCCCTCAACA
>JARVGV010000861.1:13839393-13853667 GCA_031762435.1 Hypsolebias longignatus
ACACACACACACACACACACACACACACACACACACACACACACACACACACACACACACACACACACACACAACTTCTCATTGTATGACATCACTCCTGACACAGACTGAAGTGGCTGTAACTCCGCCCCTTAAAGAGACCTTTGATAGGCATTTACTTCATCTACAAATCATGATTGTCAAAATACTGTTGGTGTTTTTTTTTTTTGTTTTTTTTTTTTACATTTTTAACAACACAGACACTGCCATGTTGTTTACACTACAGTGCAGTCTGGGTAAATGAATTAGACAGGTGTGAGCTCCATCCAGCCTGAAGATTAATTTTGGACGATGACTGACATCAGATTTATAATTTGAACCAGAGTGCAGCAACAGAGAGGAAAATGTAGAAAAGAGACCCTGCAGCTGAAAGTCCTGAAGACTGAATGATGAAGAGGAGGGAGTTGGACAGAAGGGCTGCTGATGAGAGAAACAACGCTGCACAGAGCTCCACTTTCTATCACAAGCTGCTCAGGACAAACTTCAGGATTAAAATATACTGTACTGTATAATGATGCAAACAGCGCAGTGTTTTACCGTTTTTACAAACCAAATACTCTTTGCTGGTTAGGGGTGCTCGGCTGAAAAAACAAGTTGGAGGAGGTGGTCTTCTGTGGAGTTGGCCCAAAGTGGAGGTGGTCCACTGTGGAAGTTGTCCTCTGTGGAGATGGTCCTTTGAGGAGGTGGTCCAAAGTGGAGCTGGTCCTCTGTGGAGGTGGTCCTTCCTTTGAGACAATGGCCTTCTGTGGAGGTGGTCCACTGTGAAGGTGGTCCTCTGTGAAGGTGGTCCTCAGTGGAGGTGGTCCTCAGTGGAGGTGGTCCTCTGAGGAGGTGGTCCAAAGTAGAGATGGTCCTTTGTTGAGCTGGTCCTCTGTGGAGATGGCCCTCTGTGGAGATTGTCCTCTGTGGAGGTGGTCTTCTGTGGTAGTGTTCCACTGAGGAAGTGGTCCTCTGTGGAGCTGGTCCTTTGTGGAGGTGGTCCTCTGTGGAGATGGTCCTTTGTGGAGGTGGTCCTCTGTGGAGATGGTCCTTTGTGGAAGGTGTCCTCTGAGGAGTTGGTCTTCTATAAAGGGGTCTTCTCTGTGTGTGTGTGTGTGTGGGGGGGTCCTCTGTTGAGATTGTCCTCTGTGGAGGTGGTCTTCTGTGGTAGTGGTCCACTGAGGAGGTGGTCCTCTGTGGAGCTGGTCCTTTGTGGAGGGTGTCCTCTGAGGAGATGGTCTTCTATAAAGGGGTCTTCTGTGGAGGGGGTCCTCACAGAAAACTCATAAATCCAGGATAGACCCACAGCTTGGTGTTTCTAAGAAGACTAGATATTTTTTGGTTGTGTTCTTCTGAAGTGACAGTGATGCTTTTTAAATTTTATTTGTTTTATTTTGTTTAGGACAATCAGTTTTTAGCAGCTCAGTTTTAATTCCTCTATCTTTTTTGTTTTCATTCATAAACTCAAAATAATTTTAAACCTCTGACTAGATGAGATTCAACAAAGGCAATACTAAAACATTGTTTTTTTTATTTTTTTATTACTGTTTATCATTCTTTCTGTGTAGAAACATCTGTTGAAATATTTTCTGTTTTATCTTATTTATCTGGTTTTCACCTTGAGAACAGTTTATTCATGTTCAGTTACAATGACAAAGTTTAACAATCAAAAGATTATTTTTCTTTCATTAGAACTGAGGATCTGTCGTACAGAGACATCTGGAGTTTTGTGGATAAATTTAGGTTTTTGGCTTCTGATTTTTCAGCATCAGGAATTTATCCAACGAACTGCAACAAATTCCCACAACCTTCCTATAGTCAGTTAAAAAAGTTTGTCATTTAAGCTTCAAATCTTTATCATGAAAAATAATGCTCCAAGCTGAGTTTAAATTCACCATGAAAAACAAAAGCTTGTAAATACAGTATAAAGTGTTTCCATTCAAAACAAACACAGTATCAATTTGTACAAATTGTCTCTGTGAACAAGATTTTACTGTTTTTTTTATTTATTTTTTTATTTTTTTAAAGAACAAATTAAGGCTTTCCCCACCCAAAGAAAACTCATATGGGTCATTTCTTAGAAAACAGAATCAGGCTGGCTTTGTAGAAGAACCTCACCCCTCCTCTCATCTCCCCATCAGGTTCAGATTATTCTGCCTCCCACCGACAGCAGCAGTGTTTCTGGGTCTGTGTATTATTACGGCTGAGCCCCAGCTGCTGGTCCTCATGTGACCCAGAGCCCAATGTAGCACCAGCACAAGTCCAGTCAGGTTTCAGTTCAGACCCTTACATCATAGTTCAGTTGTTCTTCCCAGAATGTTACTCTGATTTATTGATATACAAATTTCAGAATATTTCAAAGAGTGATTATTCTCTTGATGTTGATTCAAGGTTCAAGTTCAAGTTTCTTTATTATCATTTGCATCACATGTGGTACATGAGGTGGAACTAAACTGTGTACTCAAGGTTCCAGTTACACCCAAAAATAGAAAAAATATAAAGTACTGTATAAAAAAATAAACAATATACTGTACAAGGATCTAAGATATACGCTAAACAACAATAATATACAATAATAAGATGTATTAAACAGCAGCTTGAATATGAGTCTGTTGTGAGCAGATGGTTATGAATACAGCAGCTTAAAGGCAAGAAATCAGCAGCGTGGCTAATCAGCAGTGCGGATAAAGTGACATATCACCAATAAAGTATCATTACAGTGATTTTCCTGATTAGGGATTCATGAGTCTAACAATGTCAGCGTAGAAGCTGTTCCTCAGTCTAGTGGTTCTACAATTAATGCTCCACAACCTCCTTCCTGAGGGGAGTGGGGCAAAATGTGTGTGTGTTGGGTGAGTGTGGTCCTTCATGATGCAGGTGGCCCTCTTGCATCAGGAAGTGTAGATGTCTGTGATGGTGGGGAGACTGACTCCAACAGACTTCTGTGCAGTCTTCACCACTCTCTGTAAAGCTTTTCTCTCTCCAGCTGTGCAGCCTCCATGCCACACGTTGATGCTGGAGCACATGATGCTAATGTTGGGAATTCCATCTTCCATTATCAACTGTAACAGAGGGATTGTGTCATTTACTCTACAATTTGAAATACAATCAAGTGGAGTTTGTTTTTATTTTTAAACTCGGCATTGTTTAAACTTTCTTATTCAACAACATCGTTTTTACTGAATAATATTGTCTAATCTTTCATCATATTTTAAACTCTGCTGACTTTCACTCTGATCCTTATCATTTCCTCCAGGCGTCCTCCCTCCATCCTGCTCAGGTGTTCATGTGTTTGTGAACGATGAGAAGAGGTATGCCATACCATTCCAGTCGGTGGTTCTGCCTTGTCACTACACCACCGTGTCCACCCAGACCGCCGTGGTGCAGTGGGTCTACAAGTCGTACTGTCGAGACCGTACAAGAGACTCCTTCAGCTTCCCCGACAGCTTGGGCCGTGGCCTGGGTGGAGGTGCACTGCAGGGAAACGGAGCAGTGGGAAGAGGCCATGAGACGGGACTGACGCCGAGCTACCTGGACTGCTCTGACAGCAGCCGGACCGTTCGAACCGTGGCCTCCATCTCTGGATCTTCAGTCACGCTGTCAGAGTTCTACAAGAACAGAGACATTTCCATCATCAATGGTAAGACATCTGGCAACATTTCTGTCCTTTCTTAAATTAAACAGCAGGTACCGGTAAATCACAGTCCAACTAATAAAATGCATCATCATCATCATCATCTTCTCACTGGGCTGTGAGAAGTTATCAAACATTAGTTCAGTTTAGTTAATTCTCCTGAATGTCTTGAGACTTTGGCACAAATCTCAACTTCATTGTGTGAGTCAGAGGTGTAGAGGTAGAGCAGCCAACTTGGGACCAGAAAGTCACGGATTCATCTCCCCACTCCCACATGTCATGGTGTCTATGAGCAAGACACTTAATCCCTATTTGCTCCTTGGGCACTTGCATAGCTGCCCACTGCTCCACCTGGGTGTATCCCAGGGGTGATGGTTTAAATGCAGAGAACCAGTTTTGTCATTGTATGGAAACATACAATGATGACAACACATAGCACTTTTTTTTAATTCTTATTATTCAGCCCTCTTGCTTGAGTTTGAAACATGTTGAGAAAATATGTGCGACTTTTCTCTCAAAATAGTCTGAGTCGATGTAGTCATCTCCAACTCACCTCAGACTTGGTTACAAATTTCATCTGTTCCAACAGTTGATTTGTATGCTGAAAACTTACTTTGAGTAAAACATTTTCATCAAAAAATTGCAAATATAAAAAACCTTCACCTTCTAGTGAGGCTACTACAGAGACCATTTTCAGCACATAGGCTTTATTTCTACTTGTTTGAGAAGTCATTTTTGCACCGGGTCCAGATGCAGGACCAGTAAACATGTAAACGGTCTGTAAACGTTGGATTCTGATTCAAATTTCACAAAAATAAGTCCTAATATACAGGTTTATGGTGTGCTTGGCAAAATACCAGTGTAGTGAGCCGCAAACCTAAAAATACTGTAAGCTGTTCTTTTTAGAAACTGACTGCTCAACATGCACTTGAATAAAAACTAAATCCAACAAAAAGAAATAAAAACTACATTCAACCAAAACAGTACAGATTATGAAGTCTGTAAACTACACTGCCCTTCAAAAAATGATAATCATTAGTTTTATATAGAGAAGACGGGCAAAACTGCCAGTTTTATAAACAAAAAGTGCAAACTAATAAAAGCACTCTCCATTTAAATAAGAGCAGATGCCTCAACAGTCCATGAGCAGATCTGTAGCTACTTTAGTCTGGCAGACTCTGATCAAGAAATACAAACATGTTGAGTTTGTGTGCTCTTAGCTGCTACTTTTTTATGACAAATGCAACATACCGGCTTGCAAAGGTTCAGCAGTTTGCCTCGGTCATTTGGTTTGAATCTGAAGTGCTTCCACACTGCTTCTGTTGCGTTCAACTTTGAAACCAATTCCATTTTGTTTGTTTTTTTCCCCCCAATATCAAAGTGTTTCTTTAGCTTCCTAATTCCTCACGGGGCTCTAATGCTGCAGAGGTACAAGATCCTTGGCTGGCTACGTGACGCGATAGTTCACTCCCCCCTTGCGCTAAGGAAATGAGAAAGGGAGGGGTCAGTGAAGAGCACCGGAGTTTAGCCTTTTGTCATCCTATATCTTCAGTAGGAAGAAAGACACGAAGAAACAATAAAGCTGATAAATGAAAATTATCAACCTCATTTTAATTTATTGTGCGATTAATTGATTTATTTTTTATCGCGACAGGCGTACTCAGAGTTCAGTAAGACTGCTGGTGAAAGTTCATTGATTTTCTCACAGCTTTTTTAAACTGTTTTGTTGGATTACTGTATTTCTAGTCCCACAACAGTCTTAGCTCAGTGAGACAGGGCCTTGAGCCTTTGGTGAACATGTAAACACACGGTGGTTCTTCTGTCCTGAGTTTGATGTCACTGAAGGATTGTTTACAGGCCATTACTGTTCTTACATGCCTGTGTGTAGTCTTGTTTGTTGGCTTTAGATTTATGGAGCTCTAACTCTTGCTGAAGAATCTCCTTCCTCTTCACCAGCCACAATCTCAAACAAAAGAAACATTTTTCACACCATCCTCTCATTCATCTTGACCTCCTGCCCATTGCTTCAAATGTATTTCAATGTTCCACTTTGAATTTTTGTTCTCTCAACATCCCACTGTTTAAACACTTGCGCCTTTCACCGTGAAGCTTGAGTTTTTTATTTATTTCAGTTTCACTCCACTTCCTGTCCTATGTATGAAACGGTGTGATGTCGTAAATGGACAAAAGAATAAAGTAAAGCTTTGTTGCCTCTGGAGACGACCAGTCATCCAAACCCATGTAATCCTGTTCTAGGTCACGGTGGGGCTGGAGTCCGTCTGAGCGTGCTCTGTGCGGGGGGCTCTGTTAATCACATGGCTAACTCCAGAGAAACTAGAGAAAATGTTACTGCATGAAAGTAACTGGTCATAGCTCGTCTGTCCTCTCCTTCCTTGGCTAAAAGGAAAAGGAAGAGAGTTACACAAAGCGTTTCCTGCCTGATGGTAGGTGTTAGCAGCCAACAATTGTCTTCTGGTTGTGTCTCTGTCCCAGCTAAATGTGAACAGTTTAAACTTGTCACACCAAATGACATTTAGCTGAAACTGTACTCCTAATGAGAAAAAAAAAAAAACAACATTTGTTCGTGGGTGAGTAGTTTCATGTTTTATCCTGAACACACTTCATAGTGTATAAACCGACTGTGCTGCTTTTATTTCACCAGCAACTTGACGTAAAACACTTTTGCCAAAACCATAATGCGAGTTCATCAAAGCAAATGCTTACCAGATCAATTGAGGCCCGGGTTAACGACTGTCACTGGTGCTGTTGACAAACGGTACCCGCGGAAATTGTGCTACTGCTAGTTGAAGATGAGGAGGAGGGAAACGTGTCAGGAGACAGAGGGAGAAGAAGAAAGTGAAGACTGTAGGACTGAGGGTTGCAACTCTAAATGTGGGGACAATGACAGGCAAAGGTAGAGACCTGGCTGACATGATGCAGAGAAGGAAGGTAGATGTTTTATGTGTCCAAGAGACCAAGGGCAGCAAGGCTTGCAGCACTGGAGCAGGGTTTAAACTTGTTTTACCATGGTGTGGATAGAAAGAGAAATGGAGTAGGGGTGGTCCTCATCTAAGAGTTGGCAAATAATGGGTGAAAATGTCAGATAGGGTGATGTGTCCAAAGGTAGAAGTAGAAGGTCTATAAATGTTGTCAGTGGTTATGCCCCACATGTTGGATGTGATGCAGAGGAGAAAGGTGCATTTTGGAAAGATCTGGATGAAGTGATAGAGAGTATTCAAAGGGAGGAGAGAGTGGTGATCAGAGTAGACCTGAATGGGCATGGTGGTGAAGAAAATAGAAGGGATGAGGAGGTGATGGGTATGTTTGTGCGTATGCAAACATGTTCCTATGTTTAGTTTTCTAATCACTTATAATCTAGCTGTTTTTTCCTACTTTTCCTCTTAATTGTTTGTTTGGTTGCTATTTTGTTTTTATTGTTTTGATTTGTAAAAAAAAAAAAAAAAAAAACAAAGAGAGAGAGAAACTTAAATTTGTACACCTTTGCCTATTTTATGACTGTCTATTGTTGTCATTGTTATTCACTGTTGTCATCACTCTTTGTTAAGAAATCAGGTCTGTCTTGTAAATGAGTCGCCGAGGTTCAATGGGATTAACTGTCATAGCTCAGGAGACCCAGAGAACATGAGACCGAGACAGGCAAGACTCAAAGGGGGTAAAAGTTGAGCAGTGTTTATTATTTACAGTGAATGGACACACAGCTGATTCTCCACAGGAACCCCGGAACAGGAGGAGAGGCATCAGGATGGTTTCCACAGGAGTAAGGAGCATTCAGAGTCACAAAGTTTGTTTTCTCAGTCATCCAGGTATATAACAACAAAAAAGGTTGAATCATGTCATCTGGACCAAAAAACCAAGTCCAGATGACATGATTCAACCTTTTTTGTTGTTACCTGTATTATTGTTTTCATGAGATGTGACGACACGGTTCCAGAAGAGTTATAGAGTATGACGATGCACCGTGCCAACGCTCATCTGGACATGAACTGCGGTTTGTGTGTATATTTCTTCCCATGACCCTTCACTCCTTCCACAGACAGAGACTCTCCCAGTGGTGACTTTCAGGAAGATGATACTTTTCTAATTTCAAAGAGTTTACAAGATCATCTCAACACTCCCTCTCCATTACATTTCATCACACTCCTATTACTCTGTGGTTGCATTTTGCGAAAAGATCTCTATTCTTGGATGAGTTGCAAACACCCAACATGGCTACAAATATACTGTGACTGATTCAGTTCACATTTTGATTTATTTAACATCCTCTCTTTTTGTCAGCGGGTGGTTGAGGCTTGAGTGGAACTTGGTTAGTCATGGCTGTCTGTGCAAGCATCGCTGGGATAAATGGTTCTTTCTGAAACAAGCATGAGCAATTTGAGAAACTTACCATTAAGAAGATTGTTTGACTACAATGTCCATTCTCTGCCAGTTGACTAATTTTGTCCCCTCTCTGCCTTTTCTCTTTTTGTCACTGTTTCCCCCTTCCATCTTGTCTTTGTTCAATTGTGTCATTTACCCAGGTGCCTTGCAGATTGAGAACAGCGAGGAGACAGACCAAGGGAAGTACGAGTGTGTGGCGTCTAACGTGGAAGGCGTCCGCTACTCGTCCCCCGCTAACCTTTATGTGCGAGGTAGGGAGAAACCCGGTCCCAGAACAAGGCCGAAGAACCCAAATCAATCAATGAATAAAACGTTCAAAATCTACTCATTTGGATTTAAGTAGCATTACTGTTCTGCCTAACAATTGGTTTCATTCAGTAGCCTTCTAGTCTGTTATATATATGGTGTGCGTGAGAGTGCGTATGTGTGTGTGCGTTTTTATACAATGCAACTTCACAATGTAAAACTATAATTGACCAACTGTTTTTCTCTGTTATGCTGTTATGCTCCATTTTGTCTTTCAATGCCCTCCCCTACTCACTTGGAAGGAAATGTGTAGTGCACCAAGCCGTATGTCATTACTTTATCGATTGCAAAAGACTTTTAACCTTTAACTGTTTGCCACCTACATCAAAGTTGGAACCCCCACAAAAAAATATGAAGACCATTTCTGTGTGGTTTTTATTTATTTATTTATTTTACAGGTAGAGCGCAACGGTAAGTCTTGATTTTGATTGAGTAGCTAGGTCTCATTGCCCACCAATCAAAATCTCTCCTCCTTTAGCTTTCACTATAAGGGGGAGGAAACCCAAAATAAATTGTGGTTTCTCACACACACACACACACACACACATACATACACCTACACACACTCACAGAATCTGTTGCATAGATTATAAACCGTACACTTCCTCTACTTCTGGCTTATGCTGCTTCGAGCATAAATTCATAGTGCTTCTCTGGTTCTATGTTGCCATATTATATTTAAAGGCTTTAACAGTCATTAGTTATTTTCACTGGCACATTCAAGCAACGTGAAGGTATAAAAAACAATCATATGAAAGGACCAGAGTGTTTCACAGGAAAAAGACAATAAAGACAAAAGCCTATCCTCAACCACTAATGCTAAACGACAATGAATCCCTGTTGCGGGAGCTTTAATAAATTGAAGCAGATGCATTTTCGGCATGTATTATTTATATTGTGCATATTAAATAAAGATGCCTCGGTATCTACTCAGTTTGTTCCCTCTGCTGTGTACCAAATAACTTTGTTCCCAATAAATAATTCACTACTCTGACATTATAAAATGGGTCAGGGAGCTGCTTTTTCATTATTATTGCTATCATTGCTCTCAGTGAAATAGAAGCACAGAGAAGAAATTTTTCAACTGTGGAGAGCTGAAGGTAAAAAAAAAAAAAAAAAAAAGGTCCATCAAGATTAGTGTCTTTTCTTGCCAACATTCATTCTGGAGGCTTGAGCTGTCTCTGTTGTGATTCAGTGAGAAGTAGCAAAATGGTAAAAGTTAAATGATTTATTGGAAATTATGGTCAAGCCTCCACAAATCATTTAAAAACAGATGCGAGCTCTTTAACAATGCAGCGCTAGGATATATAGCATTCGATTTTCTAAAAAAAATAAAAAAAAAAAAGGACAATAGCTGGTATACCTTGATGTAATACTCGACAGTTTGTTCAGTTTACCAAGAACACTTGCTTCAAGAATACACATGGTTCATAATACTCAAGTACCTTCACACTATGTAACACACTTGTTTTGCTGTGATGATGTCAACCTTTGTTTGTTTTTAGTGGAACTTTTGTCGATTTATTCTGATACTTGATGTTGACTATGTTTTTGTTCACAAAGCAAAATGCACTTGAGATTAGCAGCTGTGGTAACATCATTTACGGGGGGAGGGAAGTTATTGTACATTTAGTACTTACGTGAATAGGACTACGTACTTACTGTATTACCCAAAGAGAAAGCATTTTGAAGTTGTTGCTCATTGGCACCCTAAAACGTTGACTTAAACAGTTTTGAACTGCAGCTGCTAATTTCCTCCCCAACTGTGTCTTTTTTTTTTTCAATCTCTCATTAGTTCTTTTGTTATTTTTTCTTGATTTGGTTTGTTTCTATATTAAAAGAAAAAAATTGGCCACTGCAAGAGCCTCCACTTGTGGCCATAAGGAGCTTGTAAAAACTTTGAATTATGAGTATGATACGCTTGATTTGACTCCAGTGGCGCTTCAATATTTTTTCTTTAGCAGATAGCAGAGCAACCACTGGGATGAATCTGATTGTTTTGGTTCAAAGTTTATTTCAAGGGGGAGGGCAGGCAAGTGTTCTTTAAAGATGGGTGTCACTTGATAGCAGGGACAAGAGAAAGGGAAGAAGGGAAAAAAAGAAAAGGGAAATGTAGCTGCAGCTAAACACCTTGAGGTGGCTTTTTTTACTCTCTCTGTGTTTCCCCTATTTTTCTCTTCTCCTCATGTCATTGTGTTCTGCATCAACCCCTTTACATCCCTCAGAGCTTCGAGAAGGTTGGTGTGTTTTTTCTTTTTTACTTTTTTTTAACCCACATTTAAAAAAAAAAAAAATCAACATGTTGAAAATAAATAGCTGTATTTGCCTTTTGCAGAGCTCAATTAAATACTAATTTGAATAAAAACTAAAGTACAGTTAATCTAAACTGCTAAATGATTATTATTATTTTTTTCCAAAGAATAAACGATGAAAGCAAACCCGATTAGTTCGGGTCTTGTTAATTTACTTTTATGTTTGCATTGTGGGGCCTTTTCACGTTTTGCATCCTTTGGTATTGCTTCTGCATCTAAAAGCTTTATTTGCACGCAGCATGTGATAAAATGGGACTGTTGCATGATGGGAGAATGTAACTGCGCTTGCATGCCTGTGCAAAATCCTTTTGGCCCCAACGGTCTTTTACTTTTTGCACTCCCTGTGTTTTGTTTTGTTCTTTCCTTACCCTTTGATTTTCAAAGTATTTTCCTGACACACTCTTTTGTTGGCTTATCTTACTTTAAGTTGATTTTTGCGTTGTGCATACAGTATGAGTGTGTTTTTCCTTTGTTTCTGTTTTTCTCCTTTCTTTGTTGTTAACATGTTTGTCTTGTTTGTACATTAGTTGGAACATTTCTGTTTCTTTTTCAATCTGATGCTGCTCTGCTTCTTGAGTCTTGGAGTTCAGATGCAAATGCCGAAGAAATAATATGTGTTTATACAGCCAGTGTTCCTGTCATCTTGTTTGTGTTGATCTACTAAAGAAAATTAGACTTGATTGGGGTCCTTGATGATTTTAGCCTGCCATAGTAATATACTAATTACTGTCATCGTATGTTCCCATACAATGGCGTAATTGGCTCTCTGCACTTAACCCATCCACCACCAGGTGGAGTAGTGAGCAGCTATTGAAGACACCCAGGGAGCAACTGGGGATGAGGTGTCCTGCTCAAAGACACCATGAGGTGTGCAATGACTTGGGATTGAACCTGGAACCTTCGGGTCCCGAGTCAGCTGTCAATCATAATGACTTCAATATCACGTTAGCTGTTGCTAATGAGAACTAAACGTTAGAGATTTTTTAGTTTCACAGCAGCAACTAAATGCAACTGGATTTGTTAAATGATGGATGGCTGTGTTTGGTCAAAATGATGTCACACAGTCACACATCTTTATGGAACAGAACTAAAATGTAGGTTGAGTTGACTAAAATGAAATAGAAAACCCACTATTTTAATGTTCATGCTGTTGACCTTGAACATAAAGAAATTGCTATAAATAAGTTAAAGAAAAACACAAGTGGCTTATTATTTTTACTACAGTTTTTTTTTTTTAATCTAATAAGATTTTTTTTTTCTTCAGAAACACATCTGTGTTTAGCTTTAAATCTGTACTGATCTCCAAGAGATTAAACCAAAAGGAAGTGTCTGGTGGCCAAACCATTAAAGGTCAATGCATTTCCATGCTTTGACTATGAATCCATGAACGTGTTTACTTTTTCCCAGCAAAACTGTATACAGAATTTAGCCTCTGGAAATTAACATTTCACCCAGCTTTTAGAACTAGACGTACTGAACTAAAATCAACTTTGACAATTGTTTGTATAACAGTAAGTGCAATCCAAAGAGAGTATTTGAAGTGGGCTTTTTGTCAGTTCACTACAAAGTCATTTAACCAGATATGGTTTATTATAAACCACCTTTGGCCTCACACATTACCAAGACCCACCCTGTGAAAAAATATTTAAAGCTAGCACTACGTCCTTAGCCCTAGACAGTCATATTTATTTGGATTGCCCAAGCCACATAAATTATTTTCAAAGCTTGTTATAAGGCAAACTTACCGTATAACTACACCCTATATAATTAAGAGATTAACCATACACACACATGCACAATGATATCAGTGGTTCTTTGCACCAACAGTCTGTCATCACAGATTGATACTGATGTCCTAATTAAATACTCAGTACAAAGTTTTGATGAACATTCACAATTGGCATTACTCTTTGGATTTTAATTGATGCAAATAACATTGATACAGAAAGACTGTGCTGGTATATTTGCATGTGCATGTTTACTCTTACTATGAAATTTGCTTGATTGTGAATGTGCTTGCATGTCCTGCTATGCATTTGTGTGTGATGTTGGGAAAGAAAGCTAGATTACACCTTATTTTCTCACTGGCCAAAGCAAATTCCTGTCATCTCTATTAGATGTTTGTTTTAAGGAGTCTGAAAAACAATAACTATACTTGAAAAAGTGACTTTTCATCCAAAATGCATTATACAAAACATATGTTTTATTTTATTTTATTCTGATGCAAGTGTAATGTCACTCAAAGTATGCACTGAAAAAGACACCAAAATGGGAGAATGTCCTTGCAGGATCATTAGGCTCCTTGTCATGTATGACAACAGAAAAACAAAAAGATAAGTAGTGAAATCTCCTCAATACACTGCTTGCTGCTATGAGATACCCTGGGTATGACTCCTATCTGTTTCCTTAAAATAATAATTTCCATTTTTATGAACCACCCATAGTGACTGTTTAGCATTGCACACCCAAGGTATGTTAATACTGACCAAACCCTGTGGCTTAAATGTAAATGCTGCAGGACTCGCCCAGCAAGTGTGACTAAAGGATCTCTATACTGTGCCTGTGTCCTCAGGCAGCAAGAGGGTGTAATCTCAGCTTCAAGGTGACACTAAAGGCTGCACATTATTTTGGCTTCCCCCTTCATTTTGGGGCAGCAAAATCTGCCTCACCAAAATAGCCAATAATGTCCACCTTCTGACCTCTTTTTTTTTTTTTTTTTTTTTAGTTTTTTTTTTTTAGCACAAATCCTCTCCAACACTGCCCATTATTAGAGTTAGTGCAGTACTCTGGCATTCTCTCTCGACTGCTTCCCACCTTGTCCAATGTACGGCTTCTTGTCTTTCTCTCCACAATGGGGCTTGAAACGAGACTCTATACCGTTATGGGATCACATAAATTGTAAATGTTTGTTTTTCCCTCTCAAAACCAAATGGACCGGCTGGGCTCCTGGTCTCTGTGAATGAGGAGCGTGTCCATGCAATTGGGATTCTTTATTATTTTACGTTATTTTTTTCTGCTAGTATCAGTGCATTTTAAATGTATGACAGAAGAGGGTGTCATCTGCGTATTTAGAAACACAACTGATTGTTTAACCTCTTAACATCCCTGTTTGACTGAACATTAAGTCATATCATTTAGACCTGTGTTCATAGTATGGTAATTTATGTGATAGCATGTAGGTAGGTGCACAGTTGCCCTAACTTACTTCTGAATTTTAAGATTCCTAAATTGATCTCCATTATTAAATATAGTGATCTTCAGCATCAGCTGAGTTCTCGGCATAAGGTTGCAATGTAAAACCTACAGTTTTAAGGTTTACTATGGATTACTGTTGATATAAAGACTCCCCATGTTTGGTTTGTTGATTTTATTGCTTTTAGCAAACTGCAGTTGGATTAATTGAATGTTGTTTCTCAGTATCAAAATGTATTAAAAACAAAGTACAATTGTATCAATTTACCGTAGTTAGTTGCATACTTCAAACTGATTTGTTACTGCTGTGGGGAAACCTCATTCACGTAACCACTTCAGCTCCCGGTCCATTGGCTGATCAGAGCCCCAGGGAGAGAAGATCACCCTCTGACAAACTTTGATTGATTGTTCCCC
>JARVGV010000861.1:13853767-13867165 GCA_031762435.1 Hypsolebias longignatus
CCCCCCCCCCCCCCCCCCCAAAATTTTTTTTGTTTGCCCTACTGAGTTTTCGTAATTGTTTTGGATTGGAAGATAAATTCAAGATACCACTAGAAGATAAAACAATGAAAAAAACATCTAATAGTAGTGATGCAAACCTCTTTGTGAACACAGCTGCACTCTGGTACTGTCTTTGATGTTCGGATGTAGTTTGTTTTTGTGAATTTGTTCAGTTTCATTTGTTTCTTTTTGTTTGGTTTTGTGGGTGTGTGCCTGGAGCAATGCTATATTTGGTAATAAATGGCATGCTTGGATGGGCTTGGGTGACATTTTTAGGATTGGATTGGTTCTCTGGTGTTTGCCCTAGTGGATGAGGGCACACTGTTACAAGTCACTCATGCCAAAGCCACAACCATGCATGTCTGTGTGAAAAATGGGCTGCCCTTTCACCTTTGTTGGTTAATTAGGTGTGTGTTTTCCAAAATTGTAATACAGCACATTTTAGTCCCATTATGATGGGAACATTTAGCTTTTATTTTAATTTTCTTTTAGAATACCTCTTTAAGTCATTATATGTGACTATCTATAATAAAACAAAATCTGCCTCAACTAAAAGGCTATTTATCAAAAGCTATGATTGCTTCTAATCTGGATGGTCCATTAAAAAAAAAATCTTTGAAATCACAATGGATCTTTTTATGCATTTTTACAGTGCATTTTTGTGCCTTTTTGTAATGCGCATTTCTTCAAAGATCAGCTCTGAACTTTTTGCCCTCAAGGACAGGTCTTGTTATACCCCAAGTAGTAAAGTAATTGACATTAACAGTGGATGCATGAGAGTATGCATACAGAGTAGTTCTGAAGATGACAGATCAAAAACACCAGCTGTGGTCCTCATCTGAGCCTCACTAGCCCTTTAACTGAAACTGATCTGTTTTTGTCTTTTCTCTTCACATATGTAGAATAATTCACTTTTTAGTACTTAGTATGAATTGGCTTTCAAAGTAAATGACACTAGATATATTTAACCCTTTTAAAAACTCCATGTCATATCAGGATATTTTTACCAAAAAGCTTACCCCATTGACCAGATGTCTGCATTTGCAGTAATTTCTAATCATTTCAGTAGGTGTCAACCCTCAGCTAAAGGAAAAGAAAACTCGGAGTTTGTGTAGGTGAATTATCTTCTTTAGTTTTATGGAAAAATTAGCTACGCAACGATCATATGAATCCCATTTGGATTGACACGGTATATTCTGGGATCCTAGTTTTTCTTGTGAGGTCCTTTTCAGTCTTTTCCCTGAACCCTGTCTCTGTTCCTTCTTACTCCCCCCATACAAACATGAAACATCCAGGACTAGGAGTTACCTTTGCACTGAGGTTTAATGTTTAAGGTGGGGAGGAAGGAACATGTACCTGATTCTTGATTTTAAGCCCCAGTGTGTGAGACCTCCAAACCAACTTTAAGCCATATTTTTTTGTTTATTTTCGTTGTCTTTTCATTTATTTACAGCCGCAATTATTCTATTCTTCATATATATCCTTCTCCTTTCCCCTTTTTCCAACAACCCAAATCCCCCCTTCCTTGTTGCGTATTGTACAGTATGTCTGTGTGTCCATCTGTTTTCCTTTGTTGTCTGCTGTCTTGCTGCTCGAGTTTGCGTTACTCCTGCATTTTGTCTCGTCTGTCAGTCCTTTACTTTCTTGTTTTGTCTGTCTCTAAATTCATCTCTTCCATTTAGTCATATTTATTCTTCTGTACCGTGACTTATTTTATTTTAAATTATGCATCCCAACAAACACTGATGTAAAAAAAACCAGTAGCTACGGTGTAAGAAAGTTCATGCTCAATAATCCTACTGTGTAATGATTGTCTGTTAAAGAGAACATTTTTGTAGGTTGTTTGGTCTAGTTTTGTTTACGTTTTGTGGTTCCACTTATTTTTTTGCACACAATTATTTTTGTTAATTTATGACCATTTTTTGTTCAAATATGGAAAACCGATAAAAAATGACACTTTTTTTTTAGGTCTAACTGTACGAAAAGAACGCAAGGCTTGATTGAGTACCGTAAATTGTAATGCTTAACCAAGGTTGCAATAAGCCTAATCTGGAGAAACTTTTAAATTAACATAGCTCAGACATTTTAAACAAATACTGTATACACAACAAACCTGTGAAAATGTAATTTGCATAATGACTACTGTTCAGGTGTTTGCTGGGATGCTTTTCACGAACTGTTGTTTTCTTTGTTAACTCATACTCTTTCACTCTATAGCTTTTGCATACTGTACACACGCACAATCATGTCTACACAAATGCAAAAGTGTACACAAGTATAAAAATATACGTATACAAATACACAGTACCTGTCACATCCGTCCTCTGCGTCTTAGTTTTTTACCCGTCCCCTTCAATTTTCAGTCCTATCCATGACTTTAGAGGTCCTCACTGTCTCTATCTGATATTTGGCATTCAGCCCTTATTCATCTCAAGCCCTTTTTCCTTCTATACCTCTTTCTTATTCTTTGAATTTCTAGTCACTGTTGATCCAGTTCTGTTTCTGTACTCCTACACTCTGTGACAGTTAGCTTTCTAGCTACAATTGCTATAATTTTTTTTTCTGTGTATTTCTAGGCACACTCCTTGTTCCTCAGCACTTATTTTGTGTTACCCGGGACTGAGATGTGACAATGTGCCATCATCACATTGTGTCACATTAGCTGAAGAAAAACAAAGTTTACACAGCACTGAAACGGGTTACCCCCCTGCCCCATTTACCCTCTTCCAACCTTCCCACTCTTTTTTTCTTCCTCTGTCACTTTTTGCTACACTGTACTTTTTCCTCTATCCTTTCCTCAGTTCCTCCTCTACCTTGTACTTCTGTTTTTCTCTCCAGTCGTCTTTTGTCTGGGCATGCTAGCGACCCTTCAGTTATATTCCTCTATGCATTTTATCTCGAGTTTTATATCTGATTTTGTTATCATTTACTCCTTAATTTACCTCAATCTATTTATGCATGCTGTCTGTGAAACTGATAGCTGCATCTATCAATGGAACCGTGTCAGATCTTAATAAGGCTTTGTCCAGTGGATCTACCCTGAACCACAAAAATCTGATTAAAGTTTCTCATCTTTAAGATTGCAAGAAAGTAGAGACCTGTGTTAAGTGCAAAAGTATGCTAGAATATAGTTAGAGACCTCATAGAGATGGTCAATAGTTCAGTAACCTTACACTTCCTGTGCTGTGGGAGAAGCCTGCAATGGCCTACTTCCTGTTTGGCATGAGTTTCTGAGAGGACAGGAAGTTCCAGGTTGCCCTGTTGGGTTCATGTGATGGAAATATCACATGGCCTTTACAACACGTTTAGATTTTGGGATCAGGTAATGCTATTGTTGTCTATATGTCAGCAGTTCAGTCCCCAAAGATGAGAAACTCGTAATAGATTTTTGTGACTTTAATTGTGCTGTGATGGGTCAAATATTGGTCAATGGAACCTTGTTGCTATGAATCGTTGCTTAACCGTAAATCTATATTGTTGTTGAAGCAATTCTGTTAGTTTAGTTCTTTTTCATTTCTTTTTGTATTTTTTTTTATGTTCTTAAACATCTAGTTATTATTATTTTTTAGTTTTTGTTTGAAGTTTTCATTTACCATGTTAAACTTTTTGTGTTAGATATTTCCTAGAGGAGGGTCCATTTTCATCGGCCTCTCTTGTTACATCTCTCTTTTTTTCCTCTTCATTTTGACACTTGCCCTCTTTTGTCATCCTCTCTCCTTCCTCATGCTTTCTCCCAGTTCGGCGGGTGCCTCCTCGCTTCTCCATTCCACCAACGAGTCAAGAAATAATGCCAGGTGGCAGTGTGAACATAACATGCGTGGCAGTGGGGTCACCCATGCCTTATGTCAAGTGGATGCTGAACTCCGAGGATCTGACACCAGAGGATGAGATGCCAGTTGGCAGAAACGTTCTTGAACTGAATAGCGTCCGTGAGTCAGCCAACTACACCTGTGTGGCTATGAGCAGCCTTGGCATCATTGAAGCTGTGGCACAGATCACTGTCAAATGTAAGAGATAAATGTATTTGTGATGTGGTTGTAGAGACTTTAGCTTATCTTAATTACAGTCTGACCTGTATTTGGTTTATTAAAAAATACTTACTAAATATTTTGTGTTTGCTAAAAAAATTAATAAATTAAAAAAGCTGCCATTAAAAATGAATATTCTCTACTTTTTTTCTGTTATGTCCTCACCACAGCTCTCCCCAAGCCTCCAGGTACCCCTGTGGTTACTGAAACTACAGCAACTAGTGTGACTATTACCTGGGACTCAGGAAACCCAGATCCAGTAACAAATTACATCATACAGTATAGGGCCAAGTCTCCAGACAGCAAGTATGAGACTGTGGAAGATATCACCACTACACGTTACAGCATAGGTGGTCTCTATCCAAACACAGAATATGAAATCCGTGTGTCAGCCGTCAACACAATTGGACAGGGTCCTCCCAGTGAGCCAGTTGAAACCCGTACTGGTGAGCAAGCTCCTGCAAGTCCACCAAGAAACATTAGAGCTCAGATTCTTCCCCAGAACACAATGATGGTGCAGTGGGAAGAGCCTGAGGAGCCCAATGGGCAGATCAAGGGCTATCGAGTTTATTATACCATGGATGACTCGCAGCCTATGAGTCTCTGGCAGATCCATAATGTCCAGGACAGCATCATCACCACTATCCGGAGCCTAGTTCCTGAAGAAACGTACACAATCAAAGTTCTTGCATTCACTTCTGTTGGCGATGGACCTTTCTCAGAACCCATTCATGTCAAAGTACTCCAAGGAGGTAAGGATAATGACTAATTATAGATGAATAAGTGGTGTTGAAACCAGTGTAAATTAATATGATAGAGTAAGTATGGCACAACTTCTTTCCTTTGAATTTAATCAAATCCTTAATGTCTGTTTGCATTGTTGTCACGATGTAGCCATCTCACTTGCACATGATTAACTTCAGTGGTGTTGAACCAATTTCTAGCAATGTTCTCTGCTGCATTCTTTAGTTCCAGGTCAACCATCCAAATTCAAGGTTGGTGCTGTGTCAGACACCAGCATTGAATTGACTTGGGATCCTGCCTTTGAGAAAGAAGGAATTTTACGTTATGAACTTCGCTATTCAGAAAGCAATTTTGGCACCCAGGTAAAATTTTGATGATTTTTACGTACAGTATGTCCTACCATTTTAAGAGCTCATAATAATCCAACGTCCCATTCATTCACTCCTATTATAAGATAAATGGTCAATGTCTTCTAATTAACAGATGAAAAAGACATTTGGACCCACTAGATCATATGTTGTGGAAGGCCTTCGCCCCAACACAGAATATCGCTTCTCTCTGGCAGCTGTCTCTAACAAAGGCATCGGAGCCTTCACAAATGAAATTTCAGAGAAGACCTTGCAAGCCAGTATGTAGCCTTCTATTTAGTCTTCTCTCCTATTTTTTACAGGTTTGCTAACAAAGGATAGTCCCCAGTACTTTAATCAATGTGACGGTTTTATGTTTTTATGAACTTTTAATACAAATGTTTTCTAATTACCGGTATGTTGTTTTATTTAGTTGTTTTGAATGAAACTTTGAAAATGCTTTGTCCATTGCTTCATCACCTTTAAGTGATAACTTTGTTTTACTCTGACATTACCGTAGTAGGGATTCAAAGCTACCCTAGACTGTTATTAACTGATATACTGTATGTGGTTGTCTGGATCTTCCATAAATATCGAGTTTAATGTTTTCAATTGAACTATTCCCTACATTTTTTACAAACATATTTTTATTTATATAGCATTGCTCCATAAAAAGGTTTTTTTATTTAGTAATGCAATTGAAAATAAGGAAGGAAAGACTAAAGGCTTATGTTAAGATACATTTTGACCATTTATTTATGTGAAGGGTTATTTCCTTCACCCTTCCATTCCAAATGCAGGAATCAGGGACTAAAGAGAGTTATGCGTAAAATATTTTTCTCTTAGAAAATGGCCCTAATGGCAACGCATAACTTTGAGATTACGAGAAACCTTCAGAATATGGTTTGTAATAAACTCCATACGTTTTTCAAATACAAAGTATTAGTAGCAGGTTATCATGGGTTTTCTCTGTCCTTAATCTCTATAATAGCAAGTTTTTTTTTTTTTTTTTTTTTAATCCACAATACAATATCAAATTGTTGTCATTCCTGCAGCTTGGAAGACACTGGTTGCACATGAGGCTGTGGCGGTCCAATATTTTTAAGATTAAACGAATAGGAGAAACCTCATCCATGACAAAAAGACTGAACTTAAAGCACTTCAGTCACTTTTGTATTGGACCTGTATGGAAATGCAAGAAATGCATGGCTGAAATTATGTCTGTTTCCAAGAAAGCTTTAATGTTCTGGGTGTTTTAAGTTAAAATGCACTTTTGACTTGTTTTCCCCAACCTGACCTTAATGAACTTATTGTCTAACTTAGCTCAAGTGCAAACATTTAAATGTGCTCTATTATTTTACACAAGCCAAGTTTATGTGGACTAGTAGCCTTGACGTTTTATTTTATTGGATGTTTTGTTATTGTATTTTATTTATTTATTTATTTACAGAATGTTCACATCCCACGTGACGGACACAAAAAATGTTCATCCTCCTTAAAGACTATCAAGGCTCTCATATCAACTGTTCCTGTTTTTGGGCTGGGGAATTTCAATATGTGCTTTGCCTTTACAGAAAACAAGACTAACAGTAAAATTACTTGCATGCTACTTGCAACTACACTGAAGTCAGTTAGCCCTGCACTATTTTATTTAGATCACAGGAAGCAAAATCACAGCCAAAGTATTTACTCCAGAAAAGTAAAGAGTCAAATTACTGACAACAGTACCGGTAGGTGGTGAGAGAAAATGCATCTTGGTGTCATTTTAGAGCATCATATCCAAGCAGTTTGAGTGGCAAGAGCTGTGTGGGATCATTAATCCAATACTTGCAACATACAAAAACAAAATATTTACAGAAGTACCGAGTTTAAGTACTGATTAATGCTACAGTCATTTCCAGACTGATTTATGACCATCAGTGTGTTGTTACAGCAGAGTGAGGGCAGGCTTGAAATGCATAAAAAGGCTGATCTATGTACAACTTGAATAACATACTATTAATGCTATTGCATTTATATTGTTAATGTTCATTATAACTCATTACCGGCTAAAAAATATAACAAAACAACCAATTAAAACAAAGGTGCTCAAATTCACAAGAATATCCCTGGATATGATTATGTGATTGCGGGTTTTGAGAAATGTAAAAGTAAACAAATGTATTGTTGAAGTGACTTCTTTAAATTGACATGAGAGCCATGGTGGTGGGAGCAAACGTCTAACACATTTTCTGTTTCTACCTGTGCAGCTTGTTGGCTACACCTTCACATGTGGATGTGGGTGGGGTGGGGGCTTTACAAACAACCAGTTCACAGTTCTTTTTGATAATGTTAGACAACAAAGATACACAAAACAGCACAGTTTTTACAGATAACTCTAGCTGCATGTGATGCTCCCTCCTGCCCTCTTGGGGTGCTGTTGAGCAATTATGGACCACTCCAAGCATGCAAATACTGTACATGTTTATCCATGCTCATTTCTACCAAGGCATCTCTCGAGTGTTTGTGCATGTCCTCACCTGTCAGTGTGTGTCTCTGTGAATTTCTTGTCTCTATTTTTGCATTTTTAAACTTCCAGCGATTTGAAATGTGTACATGCCCACTCTTCTTACATCACCTTCAGCTCTGCTTCTCGTTGCCACTAAACTAAAACCCTTCTTGGAATGGCTTATCACCTTGTTCACTTCTAGTTCTCTTCCTTTTATGTTGACTTTTGCAAAAGGTTTTGAGTTGGATATTTTTTTTTAATTTATTACTTTTTATTTAGGATTTACTTTGAAGGTTTTTATTTTTATTTTTTTATTTTGTATTTTTTCTTTTGAGTTCTTGTTTGGATCCAAGTCCAGACAAGAAAGAAGCAACTGCAGCAAAAAGGACAGAAGCACACATGCTTAAAATAATCCTTTAAAAAAATGAAGTCAGTAAGACAAACTGCTCTTAGGGACTCTTTATTTTCAGTAGCTTCATCTATACTCCTATTACATAAATCTTGGACAGTAATGTAAAACTCATTTTCACTTCTGGCCTCATTAGCTTTTAAACAAAGATTAAACCAAGAAGGGTATTTTTTTTTCTTCTTCTTTTTTTTTTTTTTTTTTTTGTATTGGAGTTCTTGCATAAGCATATGTGATGCACACCAGCCGGTTTGTAAGCACTCAAGTCAGAATACTCCAAGATTAAGTCAGACAAAATAATGAAAAAGAACATTTATATACTAGGGAATAAAAAGATCTTTTGGATGCTTCCAGGTAAGTGACCAAGTGGGCCAGTGATTCAGTCTGCCGTAACTTTTCCAACAGAGTGGACACCCACACAATTGAAAAAGAATCAGCTATCATCTCAAGAGACTTAGTTAAATATGAATATAAATTACATGAGGATCAGAATCTGAAATAGTGCATCAGTAGAATTAGACAAGAGAGAGTATTATGGTGCAGCCTAACAAAAATCAAAAGACTGGGCCATATTTAGTATATTTCCAAGAAATCTCACCACAAAAATTTCATAAAATTTATTATTGCCAACAATACATGCAAATGCAAAACCATCTCAACTTTGAATCCACCGCTTTGGTAGGCAGACTGAAGCTCTGTGCCACAAAGCAAAACAGGAGTTTCCAGATGTACATGTGTCTTTTTTCTACGCTACAAATGTTTACAGAACTTTGAAGTTTGTGCTCAGTTCAAATAGCATTACCAGAGGCTTGTCGTGGGGACCAATATTCAATGAGTTTACTCAGAAACATATAAATCCATCGGAATTAATTTGCATACTTACCCGGTAATTGCTTCAGTGTGATTGATCCCAAATTATTTCTTATTGAAATACTAAAGGATGTAAAAATAAATAAAAAATCTACAAGATGTGCATGGCAACAAGTTATCCCCCATTCAGAAGTCCTCATTGGGTATGCTACCAATCAGACAAGGATGAAATAATTGTTATCAGTTTGTTCAGACGTGGCTAAAGAGGGTGCACAACTGGGAAGCTTGAAGGGGAATTACTCAAGCTGTTAAGTTTCAAGGCTTGGTAGTACTTGAGATACACCCTGGGAGTGGGTTTTAGGGGGACTGCTGGGCCCCAGAGTGACAGATATGAATCCCATTTCATAGCGCCAGAATTAATTTCATGCCCTGCAACGAGCTATGAGCCAAGGCCTCAAATTGTCTGGCTTTGTTACACATTTAGATTATACCTAGAACCTGCCAGTAGCCAGTCAAGTGCTATTTCTGAAATTAAAATGTCTGATTCTAAATCCTCTGCATTTAACCAAACAAGCATTTTAGCCCCTCACTTACTCTAATTGCAGAGGGTTTTTAGACGTATTATTGGAGTGTTTGTGTGTGCTCCACCATGGCCATTTGGCATTTCAGAGATTAATTCCATAATGATCTACAAATATGAACTGTTGTTTGAAGCTCCTACAATGTACTTACTATTGTAGTAAAATCATCCGTAGCATATTTAGATTATGACCATTGAATATTGTAGGTTGCTGTGACTGTGTCAGAATTAATACAGAATATATCAACCAGAAATATTGCACCTCAAACCAGCACCTTTTTTCTTTAACTAGCCATATTAGTTAGCTATGTCACTGATGTTTGTGAATACTAATTTTATAATTAAAAAGAGAAGTATGTGCAGAAAGACATGACTAATTAGTCAAATAGCTTTCAAAGTCTATCAAAAAATATTAGAACCTCAAGTAAAACATTTATTTTTTTATTTTATTGTATTTTTATTTTATTTGTGTGTGTACTTGTATAGGATCCGTAATCCTAATGACAGACTTTTTGGACTGTGCACGTGATTAAAAATGTGCCCCAGCTAGTTTTAAATTGTTATCAGGCATGGGGATGCATGTGCACAGAGATAGTCTCAACCTTGTCAGTTTCAAAGCCTTTTCTTCCACAAAGAACGAGAACTGAGCAATCATTTTTGACATAAAGAGTTTACAAATACAATACGGGCAAAAGAAAGAAGCAGAAAGGCTCAAAATCCAGTAAGACTTTAAGTTAATAAGCCCATTAAACATAGAAAGGAGTTTTTAAACTTATTTATCTTCTTTTTGTTTGTATTTTTGTTTGTTCTTTGTGGGTGCACTTGAACATTTAATTTATTCAATAGAGGAGGTCCTTTAGTCTTAAAACTTATAGATTTTATTCTTGTTTTTCCAAACTGCCCTTTCCAAAGTGGCATTAAATTCCAAACAGTTCTATTAAACTTTTAGGTATACTGATAAACAATTCCTTCATGTTGCTGCTGGTTTTCTTGTTTCCTGGTGCTCTCAGAATGGAATAGGGCTCATAAAGGTGCATCAGTACACAGCTATGGAATGGGATTTATTCATAGCAATTGTCAACAAGAAAAAGACATTTGTGAGCTTTGCCAAGTTCACAAGCATAGCTTGAATTTTCCCCAACAGCCCTCAGGTTTGTGGACCCTCAGGCCCAACAATCCAGTATTAAGCAGACTCCTTGCAGTACAGAGCCAACTCTCTCCCTTCTGCTCACCCCTAGGTGGTTAAAAAAAAACCTAACTATCAGCTTATGAAATTGTGCATCTTTTTACTGATACAATAACATAGAACAATCTAAAAAATATATAATATGCCTTCAGGAAGGGAAAGTGTTGCTGCTCACTGACTCAGAGTAAAACACTCTGCAGTCAGGTGCTGGTGGTAAGAAAGTCTTTAAACTTTTGTATTTATGGAACTCAGGTACGTATGATGCAGACGGTGCTTGGGATTTCTGTTTGTTGGTTTGTTGGTTGGTTTCATTATGCATAAAATGTTCTATTGTTTTCTTTTTTTCATGGTTTATTATGAGTTGACATTTTGAACATTTTGTGTTGTTATGTTTTTTGAGTCACTTGGATTTCTGACAAATTATTTTTCCAGTAACTTCCTCCAGTTCACCATTTATTTCTGTTGCTTTTGTTTTGGAATGAGAACATTTTTCTTATTTTTATTGTTGTCTTTTGACTTATTTTCTTAACCATTCATGAGTGGAATGTCTTTTTTTTTTTTTTTTTCCTGACTGGATGTAACTTTTTTTGTTATTGTGTCCTGTTTACCTGCTTAAAATAAAAACATGTAATAGTGAATAGCTTGCAAGATGGAAAAAATAAAAAAAGGTTTTACAACATGTATCTCACAGACTAAAGAAACCCAACTTAAAAATTAAATTTTCATATATGTCCACTTGTTCTAATAATGAGAAATGATACTCATGAGTAGGATTTTAAATGTTTTTAAACACTTTATACACAAAATAATAAATATAATTTATGCACAATCAAACATAGTAACCACCAGTACTAGTATATTCATTGTCCAAATTTTATTAAAAGCACTTTGAAAATGTCTTCACATATCACACAAGGTAGCCATCTTGATTCATTGTTACATGTCTGTGCTGTTGTCCATTTTTACCTCCTAAGTTTACATTTGCTTGATGCATTTTTTAAATACTTTTTATTTATTTATATTTTTGGTTGACAATTTAATTTGAACTGTTGCTTTTATTTGAGTTTCATTTTTTTCCTTCCATTTTTTTTTTGTTTGTTTTTGTTTTTCACCCCTCTCCCTATCCCATCCTCCTCATCCTCTACCCCTCTTCCTTCCTTTCCACCTCACCAGAGCCCTCATCTCCCCCTCAAGAAGTTAAGTGCAGCAGCACCAGCTCCACCTGCCTTTTGGTAAGTTGGCAACCACCACCTCTGAAGAATCAGAACGGTGATCTGACAGGGTACAGGGTGCACTACCAGGCAGTGGGCTCGTCAGAAGGAACTGGTGATGACGCAGAGCCCATGGAGGAGCTAATGGTCTCTTCAACTGAAGAGCGGGTGCCGCTGGAACGGCTGAAGAAATGGACTCAGTACCGCATCACTGTGTCTGCCTCAACTGCGGTTGGGCTGGGTCCAGAGAGTGAACCCTTGATCTGTCGAACAGATGAAGATGGTACGTCAATTTGTTGTGTAGAGACCAGAATTTATTGAGTGAAAAATGTGTTTTTGTTAGATATTTAACTACACCATCTACATTTGTATTTTATTTAATATACTGTACACCTTGTCATGGAAAAAAAAAAAGATTCCCATAACAACCAGGTGTAGACGTAATCAGATTTATTGTAAAGCGTTGGAGAACAGCCAGCAATCACAAAAGACCAGTGCATTTACAAGTACACACTTATCGATGCTTTCACCTGTCTTGAGTTTCTGACCTGTTCTGCCTTCCTGAACTGAAAAAGATAGTTTTATAAAAACATCCCGCCAGACTTCCAGCCACTCCCCACCTTGTCGAGCTGTTATCAGAACCCATCTTCAGACAGAAGCGATGAGGTATTTGGGAAGCCAGATAGCTCCCGAGAACTCTGGAACCACATCACTGTAATCATATCAATCAAACCTTGAGGATAATAAAAATTATTTCTTGCTGCCCCTTTACTGACCGGTCGCATGAAGACTGATTATGACAGAGTAAGGCTTGTGGAACATTTTAATATAATTCATAATAATGTTAAAAAAGCAGTGCATAAATACATTAATCAAGTAAAATTATGGAGCATGGTGAGTGTAAAAAAATATACATTCCTGTGACACACCTAACTAGTAAAGCAATAAGATAGACATATTTGCACTGTAGTATGAAATATCTTTAGGCATCTGACTTTTCACTAGCGATAATTACATAGTTATTCAGTCAATAAATTAAATAAAAGTCCAGTAAATAGACAACCCCAGAAGGCTCAACTTTGTCAAGTAAATATCCATTCTAAGAAAACATGACTTATGAATCCACAAACTGCAAATAAACAACTATGTAATATAAAATGAGCTGTTTATGAAAACCTGTCTAGGTCACTTTTGTAAGTTTAGCATCAAAACTCTTTCGCTAACAGCTGACACAATAGGGTTCCTTTAAAAATGCATGGCCTTGCACGAAATAAGAAAAATGCATGATGTTTTCATCCTTAATTTAACAGCAGTTGGGTTTCCTTTAATCTCAAATCAAACTATCAGCTGCATGGTGAAAACAGGACACATGATGCCAAACCTCAGGTGCATCACCTTTGCTGTAGACTTCATTAGATGGCATTCACTCACTGATAACAACTTGAACAATTTATGTTATAAATTATTTATTTATGGGAAATAAATACAGGTAGTCCCCGAGATACGAACGGGTTCCGGACCTAAGGACCGTTCGTAGCTCAATTCTGCCGTAGGTCGGA
>JARVGV010000861.1:13889369-13903472 GCA_031762435.1 Hypsolebias longignatus
TTTAGTTTTTTTTTTTTTTTTTTTTTTTTTTGTGAACCTACAGTAACATTTAGCAACACAATAAATTAAATCATAGCTTTGCATTGCTGGTACCGGCTGCAGGCACGGGTCTCTGAAAGGTTAAAACAGAAATCCATGTTTTGTTTATATTTCGTGAATTGAGCAGAACATGTTATACAATACTATTTCCCTGCCCATTCGGCGGCATGACAAGATGCTTGCGCTATTTCATGTCGAACCAGTTATTTGGAGTTTAACTTGAAAATGTGGTTATTGGAAAATAATTGCATGTTAGGACGCATGCTGAGGAAGTGGCGTATTTTGTATTCATTGCAGCATCATATTCACACACCCAGTAACGTTGCATGTAAATGTGGCTTTGTTGTAGAAAAAAGATGGCTGTGGAAAGTGAGCTGAAGGGAGAGTGAGGAGATGATGAGATTCCTTGAGGCTATGCTTAAAACTAGACAACATAATAACAGATTTGAATTTATTACTTTTATTTTAAATAATACAGATTGTTAAAAAAAACAGTTTTAGTACCTGCTTTCTTACCGTGTTTAAAGTTAATTATTCATTGCAGTGTTTGTGGACTTTCATTTCAAGTTTGATTAATTAAACTAGAGTGGAATAAACACACATTTCATATACATATACTACAGTTTATAGTAGCTGTTTCTGTTAACTTTAGTGACCGCAAGGACCGAGTATTGGGTGTAAAAGGTAGTCTATACATACGAGAAGAGCTTTCTGGGTTCTCCAAAAGGAGTCAGTAGACTGGTGTTACTGACATAAGTACAGCATGATACTGTCAGATGATCCCTTGCTGTCTGACCTTGCCTTACCTCCATCTTGGTGGTTAAGGAGAGTAACATCTCTCCTTGAATCTCTCTTTTTTTCTCCAATATCTTCCTCTTCATCTCACTCTCCTGCCTCTCCTTGTTGAATAGTGTTTCCCGGGTCTGCCCTTGGCCCTGACATTTCCCCCTTTTCCTATGTGTATCTGCACCCTCGTGCACACACGTAACACACACACTCTTACGAATGCATGCGCTTACTTCCACATTTCATCAAATGTGCACTTATTTTCACCTGCTGACACAACTCAACACGCGCTCCTCACCTCCAGAGGCTGTTGAGCTATATCGCTTTTTTTTTTTGCCAAGCCCAACAGTGACCCCAGTGAATTTTAAACTGTTCTCTGTTGATTCATATCTCTTCTTGCCTTTCCCTCTTCCTTTCTCCTTGTGTGTTGTGTTTTTTTTTACCATTTTTACACATTTATTTGGCTCCGTTTGCTTTCTCTGGAAACAGCAAACCAGACAGGTAAGGCGTAGTTTTACTTAGATTCAGTGCATTTCAACAATACAGGACAGAATAGTCTGTGTCAGTTTAAAAAAAAAAAAAAAAAACTTTAGTCTAGTTCCAGTGGTGGCACTTTTTCTTGGATCTAGTTAGTGTCCAGTTGGCTAAAGATGTTGAGTTGTAAGCTGTAGTAAAGCAAGGATGTGCAGTTGCAAGATATTCGTTTGTGGCGATGAATCAAAGTTAATGCGTTCAAGCATTTTAAGTCCATTTGCACACAGAAAAAGTTCGGAGAAAAGGCCGTCTGAGCACAGTTTTACTAATTAACGTTCTTTAAAAATGTTAAACATCTGTTGCATTAAACGCTGACATTGGTTATACTGTTTTTGTTTAACAGCCGCAAAAGGAAAGAGTCGGAGCCACGCACCAAATGTCTGCTGAATAATGCAGATATTACACCCCACCACCCTACAGATCCTGTGGAAATGAGGCGCATCAACTTCCAAACTCCAGGTAGGACAGACTCAACACACATATTACAGAAACTTCAATATTGTTCTTCATGTAGGTTTACTCAGGTTGTGAGTTTTATTGAAAAAGAGGGATGAGTTGTAAAGTTTAAAGCTGCATAAACCAGAAGGAGACTGTGGTGAATGACAAAAATATAAAATGGTTTAAAAGAAACTTCAAACCCTCCTCTTTTTTATCTAATCCAACAAAAAGCTGTTTTCAAATGTGACTGAAAATAAAACTTAAATTATGAGTATCACCTATTTACATTATGGCTGTTTGCTATATAAGATATAATGTGGTACTTTAAACAAATAAAATATGGCAGAACAAAACTTTCCCTTTTACTTTGTCAACATCACATTATAGAATTAAAGGTTTTGAGTTTGTAAGAAAGGGCTGATTAAAATGTGTGCATTGGCAGTCACATAAAGAAGAGTACACTAGTCCCTCGGTTATCGTGGGAGATCCGTACCCTGAAGCCCAGCGAGAAGTGAAAAACCGTGAAGTAGGAATAGTAGTACAAGTAGTAAGTAGTAGTTTATTTTAGTATGCATTTATTTATTTATTTGTTAAGGTGTTTTAAACCCTTCCCACACTCTTGCAAAATTCTAAACAGTTTTTCTAAACTCTAAACACTCTAAAAGAGCACAGAATGTCATGATTTAGCTCCCTGCCTCCTCTGCTCTTTGCCATCTGCAAGTGCTCTTGGCCACGCCCACTTATCACTCTGCACAGTGAACAGCTGACCAGCTGCAGCAGGAAGTTCATCCTGCAGTATGGGCTGCACAAAGCTGCAGGAGGTGCTAAATAAGTTTAAATAATTTATTTTAAATACAAATTTCATGCCGATTGTGCGGCTCATCCATCAACCAACCAGTTGTGTGTTCATGTCCACTCTTATTTTGAAAAATCGCAATACAGCGAGTCTGCGATAAATGAGCCTCGAAGTAGCAAGGGACTACTGTATACGCAAATGCAAAACTGTGTCACAGCCTTTGTCCACAGAGTGCTCTCACATCTTTGGGTTTAACATCATTTGTCCTCCGTATCTCCCTGCAGGCCATGTCTATGCATTCACTGTGTCTCCAAGTAACAATTAACCACTGATGAGTAACAAATTGTTGGAAAGTTTGTCTCTTGTTCAACTGGAAACATATCCTGTTTTGTTCTCTGGGGTTTACATGCTTCCACTGTTGTCTTTCCTCTCTTCTGATGATCATCCAAGCTAAAGTCGGGTGTTTGCAACTGAGCACATTACATCCTGCTCACATTCTCTTAGGCTTCTACTGCGAAAGCTTGGCTGATATCGTCCTCCCACAAATCTTCGAAGGCTCATCTTTCTGTCCGTCTCTCTGCTGTGTGATTTAGTTTAAATGTCTTCTTGAGTTTGCTGGGTGGGTTCTTTGGAGCTACATCTGAACTATTGAATAGTTTAAGTCACAACCTGAAAGCCAATCCCAGCAGATTTATAACTGTTCTACATTTCAATACATGTTATTCTGTTTGGGCTAATTTAATCCAGATTAGTTACATTTAGCTAAGCACCATGAATGTACAGAATGCTAAGTATTTAAAAAAATACATTTTATACATCGTATATGTTTTTGAGGTGTAGATGTTTCAGACAAGATGATCTGTTTTGTGTAATCGGATGCAACACAGACCTGGACTTCGAGAAACTTGTACTCAGATTGCAGAAAGCACGCAACAGAAATGGAAAATACTGAGGAAGCACACCAAAGGAAGAAAATAACAGTATAGTTTGTTTATTTCTTCTTCCTTTTTTTCCCCTTCCATGTTTTCTAGCTTAGTTATCTCTCAGCCATCCATCTGTCATCCGCAGCCAGCCTCTGCACCATCAAAAGGCTCACATTTCAAAACAGAGCATTTCTCCTCAGCTTCTTCAGGAGCTCAGACATGCTGCCTTGAATTTGTTTCTTTGGGCACAACAGACATCTTTACATCAGAGTAGAATTGTAGACACACAAGACACGGAAATGTCGATGTTCATTTCATCGCCCTCCTTTGTATTAAGCTTGGCTATCTGAAACTGTGTTGGTGGCTCCGATGATACAATGACTGCCTGTACAATTTCTGTCTTTTACCTCCAGTGCTTTTTTAATCATAATATTCAAGCTGTCCTGCTCTCGCCCTTAAACATTCAAAGCTCTCGTTACAATCTTTTGCTTCCTTTTCACAAAGGATTCACTAATACAAGCACAGGTTTCGCTTTATATACCACAAGTGCTCTCATTCTGCAGCTCTGCCGCCGTTCTGCAGGATTGGTTGCTGCCGTTATCTCCACACCCTGTAAATTTAATTTGAATGGACGTTTTAGCCCAATTAAGAGGGCCGGTGAGCATTTGTGAACATTCCCATCAGCTAATAGAGAGCGATGCTCAATGAGCATGCTCCCAGTGCAGTTTTCTAAGGGCTCTTCAGTCCATCAGAGCATATGCTACATTGGCTACATATGCCTACTGAACCCTGGTGCTGGGGAACATAGAATATGTTTTGATTAGGTTTCCTTTGAGCAAATGTCTGTGTTCACTATATGTGTGTGTTGGTACTTTAACTCCTGGATTGGATCTGGCTGCCTCACAGCAACATCCTGTAACATCTCGGGGCAGATTATGTAGTTTTGTCGTTATCTTCCTTAGTGCCACAAGGTTAATTAGTGTGGGAATAAAGTGATAACTCAGTGGACATCTATTGTTTATCTCTGACCAAATCCAGTCCCTCTTTCACTGTATTCAATTACTGTTTTTACTCCTAGTTCTTCTGAAGAAGAACAACCAAATACAGCCTTTTAGGAAACGACTTCCTTAAAACTAGATTACGTAAAAACTAAATAAAAGCTATAAATAAATAATTTTACATTGCAATGCAACTGATGCTTTATTAAATAACATGTATTAATCACATGCAAGCAATAGTTTTATACAGTAATATAATTTTGCCCTTCAAAGTCAGCAACTTTTCCAGCTTGTTCGTTTCTTCCTTTTGACGTGTTCATTTGAAGCACTCAAATCACTGACAAATGGAATTTCAGAACTCAAAATAGCCAAATTTTTACGTGTAAAATTAAACAAATTAGCATTTTTCTTTTATCCACAGCTGGGTTAGAAAACCTGGAGCTTGATTAACCAATAAACGGGCATAACAGCAGGCGTTCAGGAACATTTATTTGAACAGATAAATCACATTGAGCCTCAGAGACTCATTTACAAGTGAGACCTGTTTGGACAGACAATAAGTGATGAAAGTGGCAATATAGGATTTGGAGACCAAAAAAAGTTCCTAACATGCTCTTAATCTTTGGCTGAAGGTTAACAGCAAGGTAATAAAAAACTAAAATCTCACACAACAAGCACAATGACGATGGGGGATGGGGGGGCGGAGCATGTCCATTGACAACACATCGAGGCACTGCAGAGTTTGGATAAAAGTCGCTCATGCAGGCGATATCAGAACAAAACCGTGAATCAGAAAATAAAACCATCTAAACGTAGACCACACAACAGTTAGTGGCCCCACATCACTCCGAGGATAAAACAGGGTGTATACCACCTGAAGAGTGTGTGTTCTGGTCTTAAGCTATAAACTAAAAGGACTATATTTTTTAAATGTATATTAGCTCTATTAAAACACAAGATGTCTTTAGAATCAGTGCTGGGAATCGCTTTGCTGCTAGATTCATTCCACAGATTGTTTGCCTAAAATTAAATCTAGAGTTTGATACCACAAAATAAACAAATAAAATGCCAAGCCCTCCTTACTGCAATGATTTGACTCTTTTTGTACCAATTAAAAATAGCCCTGCTGCTTATTAGCAACGGTTCTGTTGTCAGACACACAGCTTCTGCTCTGCATTAGCCTTTAAAACATAGCCTAGCATCATTATGAGCCCTGGATATCAGTCAGAGCAGTTTTACTACTCTCGGTTTGATGGGTTATGTAAAAGGCTGGCACAGTTAGAAGAGTGGAGCAGCCAATCCCTTGAATGACAAGGATTTGTACTAATTTTATAATTAATCTGACCCTTTATAGCTAAACTCTTTTAATTTGTTTTCCATCATCTGATGAACCAACATAAACATTTACAATTCATCTTCTGAAACTCTCACTACACTCATCTGTGTTATACCAATAAATATAATTTTAATTGAACTAACAGTGATCATATTAATTAAAGTTTGTAGTAAACACAATTTGAAGAACTAGGACATCCCTGTGAAAACTTAATTTAAACGATCAGGAGAATCTCAATCATCCCTATATGGGAAAAATAAAAGCTTACATTAAATATATACAGTATATAATTAGCCCCCCTCCCCACACACACACACACACATGCACACACTTTCCGTCTCCATTTTGTTTTTTCTACATCTTTACCCATCATTACAGCATCTCATGCAACTCCTTACACCCCCACAGTTCTGCAAGCGGAAACAAAACGCTTTCTCATCTCAGCCAACGTTTTCCTGCAGAAAGCACCGCACACTTGAACATCCTGCAGACACCAGCCAGTCTCTTGTATGTATCAGCAACCTACATGTTCCTCCAGATTACAGCGGCAGCTATAACAACCGTACCCTCCTCCTCCTCCTCCTCACAGTTCTGTCAAATCGCATGCACACACATGCACACGCTTCCGCATAAACAGAATCCGACATGCCTGCACCTCCTCCCCACTGTGATGAATGACGTTTGGAGACAGGGGATCAGAGTACCACCCGCAAGGCTTAATTAGTCATTGTCACAAATCAATTAGGGAGAGGAGGATGTTCAGTGTCTTCATCCTTTTGCTCTCACTTGACGCCGCTAGCGTGACGTCTGCACACGAAGATGTCTGCGCAAGGTAAACTCACCTAAGGCTATAGCGCTGTGACTATGTCAGTTTAGTTTCTAACTAGAAAGAGCGACGTTGCGACATTAGACGAGACGCATGCTTTGAAAGCAAATGGAACATCTAATGTTTCCTTTTATTTATTTTTGCTTCAGTGAGTTTGACCACATCCCATTAAACAGCAGTTCAGCTAAAATAGGCACAGGGATCCCCTTTCCTTGAGCATTTGGGCAGACCCTAGTTGGTCTAGACGCAGCCTCAGCTTGTTGATGCCTCGGAGGGCCTTTCCTCTAGAGGAGATAAGATTCCCTCTAAGCTCTGACTCCCATCATCTTAGGCTTCACAGCTGTCAACCAGGAATGTAGGCCCTTTTCCACACCTTTCATTTCCATGGCCTCAGTGCGGAGCTACAGACAAAGAAGCCATTCAAAGTTGGTTTTCAACGTCAAACTTAAGCTCATTTTTCCCTTTTTCTATCTCTGTCTCCATCCTCACAGCGGATCCATCTGAGAGCTCAGAGATGGCAAATCAATTTTCTTATTCCTGATCTCTGTGCATGTTGATATGGGTTTTAGCAACAGAAGGGTGAGGGGTGCTTAGCTGACACAGCAGAAGCTGACACCCATGGCCAGCCAGTCTGTTCATGAGGCTGGTGTTGGCGGGTACAAATGAAGGTCTGGTCAGCTCTAAACAGTTTGGCTAAGTTTTTTCCATATCTGTCTCACAACCCAAATTCAGGCCACCCTCGAGGCTGGAGTTAAAGCTGTAAAAAAATGTGCTCTTGTGATTTTCATGATCACCTCTAATCTACATGTTTTTCCCCATAGCATTTTAAGTTGCACTGCAAGCTTTTAAAACCATTGTGTCTTATGTTTACTGTTCTTTACAGATTCTGGTCTAAGCTGTCCTCAGAGTGAAGCAGGGTTTGACTATGAAAGTTAGTTTCTATGCTTTTAGACCATCCACAGCAGCTTTTTTGTTGTTGTTGTTGTTTGTAAATATGCATCTATATAATTTTCTTTGTTTTAGCTTCACTTGCCTTCGTGTACAAACACATAATTTGCATTTGATTACGTTTTTTTATATGATGTTGCAAAATTTGAGTAATTATGTTTTGTGTTGGCACACTGGCTTTTTTTATATACAGAATATATAATTGGATGCTAATCACGATCCCCACTTAGGCTCTTGCATTAATCCACCATGCATAAATAACATACACGGTCACTTTTACTGATGCATCAATGCTTTAAATGTTGTTGTTTTTTTCACTAACGTAAAATCCATGTAAAATTTTCTTTCTTTCATTTTCACCTCCCTGTTGTTGTCCCGCTCACTCCCCCTCTTTCACCACCACTGCTCCATTTCCATTCTGAACCGACGGGGTCTTTTCTGCGCTCGGAGATAACGAGCAGAATTAATTAAAGCAATGCCAAACAATGGCTCGACATTTGATCACCCCTTCTTCCTACTAGAGAGTCATCCAAGAGAAAGTAGGGTTTCTAGTTGTACCCCCCCCCCCCCTTATTTTTCTTGCTTACCCACAGAAAGACTTCTTTTTCTTTTATATGGAAATGCACAAGTTCATAAAAAAGCTTTTGGAGAAAGTGGCTTGGCTTATCAAAAAGAGTCATTTTATTTTTCAGGCACATTGACTGCAAATCGGTAGATTGGAAACGGGTAATTAGAAGCTGGTTTGTTGCTGATTGCATTGGAGAGGAAAACATGGAAAGCTCAGAGCCAAGACAGAAAAAATAAACGTGAAGTCTGAGTTTTTGTTGAAGTGGGAGCTTCAGATTTGGGGTAGAGAACAACAAGGTTGTCTTTTGGTGACTCTACAAAGCCGCATATATTGCAAAGCTAAAATGAGCATTCCTTTTTTTTATTAATATTATTTTGTTGGGGGAATGCTCCTTTTATTGTTAATCTTCATTAGTGAATGACTGAAATGCTCATACTGTATGTATTTTTGACTTAATAGCAAAAACTCCATAGTTTTAATGGAGTGACAAACACTGAGACAAAAACATCAGTAAGTGTAAGGTCCAAACATGACAAATTATTCTAGATAAATTTCCAAAGTTTGAAACATTAAAAGCCAAAGTAAATATATGTACAGATAAACTTAAATAAGTTCAACTAACTATTGATCAAAACCGCTTAAAAAAAAAAAAAAAAAAAGTTTGGCTTTTTGGACTCAAAGTATACAGAAATTAGAAGTGGTTTAAACTTATAGCGCATGGGTGTCCAAAGTGCGGCTCGAGGGCTATTTGCTGCCCTTGGAGTGATTTTGTGCGGCCCACAACTGCAGTTTAAGAATAGTATCATTTTGGCCAGCATGCTTAAGAGGTCGATGCAGACTTTCTGCAAAGTTGTTGGTAATCCGTTTTTATACAATGTTTAGGTTTAACAGCAAAATGGATGTGAAACCATCTTCTCAAAATGAGCAATATTAAGCAAAATACAAATCTTTGTCTATAATCTTTTTTATTTTCACTTCATAGTACAAAGCATAAAAAAACTTTATTAATTTCTACCAGAAAAGAGACTTTTGGATAATAATTCATAAAACTTGGCTAAATATTGCAGTTGATAAAATAATCAAGAGGGAAACTGGACATTTTTTAAATTAATATAACGTGGTATCGTCTACATACGAGTTGATCAACTTTATCAAACAAATCATAGACCCGACAAATCAAATAAATCAAATCATGTTTAATGAAACATTTAAACTTAGTGTTTATGAGGCTTTTAATGTTTTGGATCTACAACAATTTAAAATTTTCTCATCAGAATTAGTAAACTTGTGTCCTTCCTTCAAAATATTGCTCACGTTGAGAATTAAATTCACATTGTTGTGGGCCACGAGTCCTTTCATCTGGATAGTTCTGGCCCACAAAAGAAAGTGTTTGGACACCCCTGTTATAGCATATTCTCTGGTTGTATTTTATGCACATTCATCAAGATGCACAGAGAAAACAACCACCCATACACAAACACTCTTTGATCTCCCTCAAACGTCACATCATTCTCCCATGGAGAAGTAAAGGTGCCTCATTTGTATTAACTTGTTTCTTTTTTTTTTTTTAATTTACAGTTTCCTTTTGGATTTGAATATAAGGAAAGGACAACCACATTCTGTTTGAAATTACCCCACTTCCTCTTGACATGCATTTGAAGGACTTTTAGCTTTAAAAAGCCACTCACCCTGAAGTGGCGCCTCTAAAATCAGCTCTGCTGTTTTAGCTTTTGGGGAAACTTGACTATAAATGTACAAAAGAGGTTGGAAAAAAAAAAAACGAAAAGCACCTCATCAAAAATAATTATTCATTTAAATGATCTGTGAAGAAGGCTGTGGGTGTGGTATGTGGCATAATGTGGGATGTCCGTTCTTCTCCAGAGGATGCTTCCAGTGTCATCTCCATTTATCTCCTTGTAAGCCTGATGTAATTTATTGCCTCATTGTTCTCTCCGTGTAAAATAAAGAGCTGTTACTAATGAAAACTGTCAGGAAAAAAAAAGTCTAACTTAAGTGCAACAAAAGCAACCAAAACATTAGTGACCTCTGTGACACTGCAGGAATATTAAGTGCCGTAAATTAAGGATGCTTAATGTGATTATGCCGATTTGCACACCCAATTAGGTCTGTTAACTTTTTTCCTGTGACCAGGCGTCAGGATTTTGTTGACTTTTGACCCCAATATTCGATGGAGACAAAAAGGAGGCCTCTTAACTAAAAATATAAAAGTGTTCCCAGACTGCACACAAGACCAGAGCCTCGGTCCATCGTTGTTCCATATTCCATTACATGGCCTAAGCTTTATGCTCCTAAATGGATTAGTGACTGGAGTGCACAGCAGAGCCAATGATGGCAGATGCAATACATAAAAAAAAATAAAATAAAAAAAAAAAAACAATTTCCCCACCAAAGTGAAAGGATTGTTCTTGGGAGAGCTCATGTTAGGATTTGGGTAAAGCACAGATTGGAAACGTAACTGAGAATGTTTATTTGCAGGACTGAAAGGTTAGGGGTATTTATCTTGGCGGTGGCGCTTATTGGTTTGAGAGAACCAGCAGATGGAGGAAAGGCTATTTTGCTTGCTTTGCACTCGCTGGCTGGATTGGAGCAGCTCACTGTGTCACTCAGCATCACTCACACTCCTAAACCTCCTGATCCCACTTTCACCTCCCCTACCGTACGCCCCCAGGTCAGGGCTCCATTCTAGATTAAACAGCTTTCTATTGAGGCAACAGGAGGAATAAAAATCCTGTTAACATTGTCTGCTAACAGACGAGCTCATCAGAATAGCTAAGCTGTGGCAAATAAATAAAAAATAACTGACAATTGTACTATAACTATTTCTACAAACTAGAAAATATTATCCCTTCCTTTTTGTTTTTCGCTTTTTTTTTTTATTTAGAAAAAAAAATCACCAAACTGTTTCAAGTGTAAACACTGGTGAAAAGAAGTTTTTTTCTAGAAACAACCTATTAAATATTATCGTCTTTAGTCCTCATTTTCTTAAAATTACTTTATTTATTCTAAGACTTGTTTATATTCTTCTCAGACTTGCAAACAAACATTTTATTCCTAATATGACATATTTAAATCTGTTTAAAATTTTCATTTCAATAAAGACGTTGTTAGGAATTATGGGTTATTTAGGCCACTACTTTGATAAATCACTGTATTTGCTCAACTAAGCTGAAAAGCTGTGTACTATAATTTAGTAAGAGTTAACTATTTTACTGTTTGTTATTACTTTAGCTAACCAGCTGAAGTTTTGCTGTTTTTACGTTCAAAATATTGTATTTACAGTAAACTTCCTGGTCATAGAGCATGGAGATTTAATTATATATATTTTTTTCTTTTTTATTGGCAACAGGTTTTCCCAAAATAAATTTGAATATGTGATTAATTTTAATAAAGAGTAGTTTTATTTGAGCATTTCTCAAATTACGAAAATAAAATGTCCTTGGTGTTTTTAGGTCTTTGAAGGCAAAAATAAATACATATTTTTGTTGTTGTGCCTCAATTTCCTCAAGCTGATAAATTTGTTAATGTTTCAACCAGAATTAGTTACACTTAGCAGTTGTTGCTTTAATTTGTCTCTTTTTCCGTTTTTATGTTAATTGCATTGAAAATGAGTTTGCAGAACATGTTTGTGCTGTGATGTTAAAAAAAAAAAAAAAAAAAAAAACGATTCAGCCTGAAAACCTATTTTAGTTTATTTAGAGCTCTGGCCTGGACTCATGGCATCCCAAATATTTTGTTTGTGATGTTCACCATGATTTTATCAAACTTCCCTGCTACTAAAAGCAAACTTGTGTTAAACAAAATAAATTCTCACCCATTGCAGTGTGTGATTACACAGATCTGACCATGTCCTCTCTTCTCGTCACCTGTTTTAATGATTGTTCTTGCTTTGTTTTTTTATATATATATATTTTATTTTGTTTGTTTTTATATTGATATTTTAAAAATGTGTCCAACAGGTATGATGAATCATCCTCCTATTCCTATCTCGGAGCTGGCCGAGCACACAGAGCTTCTCAAAGCTAACGACAACCTCAAACTCTCCCAGGAATATGAGGTGAGTGGGACCAAGGTTCAAAGGTCAAAGTATTGATTTCTGTCTGATTATGATCCTTGTAAAATAATAACAGTTTCTTGTTGTTTTGTAAAGCCACGTTTCTTCCTTTATGGATGTTTGTTGTCTGTGGTGCTGCTGGTGGTTCTTGAGCAATTACAGAAACAATTCATTGTTGTCACCTCTGTTTCTTCACATGTATTTGCACCTTCAACATGGTACAGCAGGTAAATCAAGTTAAAATCATGCTTTTTTTTTCTTAGTTGGTAAATGTATCTTCTGAGCTGCCAAATGTGATTTTCCTTACAGTTTTTGGTTTATGTAGAAATAAAATTGTTAATGTAATCAGGCACTTCTGCAGGATAAAACCTTTTTATTTAACCAGTCAAATCCCATTGAGGTCACAGGCCTCGGCCTGAAGGCAGACTAACATGCATGTTTTTGGACTTTGGGAGGAAACTGGATGGTGAAAACTCAAGCAAACGTGAGAACATACAAACTCCACACAGAAAAACTCCAGGTTCAAACCGGGTTGATCCCAGGACCTTCTTGTTGTAAGGAAACAGTGCAAGCCACTGAGCCATCGTGCTACCAGAAAAAAGTTAAAGATTACAGACAGAAATTGAAGATGGTATCTATTCTTTGATGGAGACAGTCTATTTTCTTAGGTCTACACTGCGAGCCAGGCTCGTGTGTGTGTTTAAGAGAAAATGTGTGTGAGAGGAGGGGGTAACCGAGCTGTCTGCTCTGAGTCCGCTGCGGTTATAAATGACACCAGAGTTGATTAGAAATCAGGAGCGCTGAATCAGCTCTCGTTTGCATACAAGCAATATTCCCCTCTCTTCGTCCTTAAATCACTGAGCCTGTCACCTCGTGGCTCAGCGGCCTAAAGTAGAAAGCGGGTACACCGGCACAGATTGCCGTCATCATGGCCGCTGGTGGATGTTGGTGGATAATGACTTCTCATTGCAATCTAGTATTTCTTGAGTATCTATTATTCAGGAATTCAGATCTGGACCATACACCAAATGGATAGATTTGTTCCTCCAGGTGGGGAAGAGCGACATAATGCCGAAGATGCAACTTCTTCGCTTTGAGAAGGCCTTAAAACAAACTTGCCAATTTCATACTTTCATCCTCTTTGTCCGTGTCTGTCTGCCTGCAATTTCTTAACACAACCACACCCCTCCAACCTGGAAAAATAAATGACCAAATTAAATAGAGAAGTGTAATTTTAATTTTGTTATTTTCTTGATGAATGGCTGTTCGTCCCGGCGCCCCGGCTTGCCAAGCGCAGCTCTGTGGGGCTTTGACTGATTGGTTTTTAGCCAGGCAGTGTGTGTGCAAGAGAGAGGCGGCGAAAATGGAGAGTAGACTGAGAAGAGCAGAGAGAAAGAGAGATGAGGTGGAGAGGCTCTTTTAATGAAGAAGATTCGCTGAGAGGAGATGGAGCAGGGCATCACAGCAGGGGAATGGAGATGAGGAGGTGATAATCTGCAGCACAAACGGCAACGATGAGACAACCAGACTTTTACCTGACGATGCTGAGGATGCTATCAGTCAGCCAAGAGCTAAAATATGCAGTGCAAGCACTGTCTTCTCTGCAGGTGCTTGCAACTTTTAAACCCATCATCACCAATCAGAAGGAAAAGACAGGAAATATACAGAGGGAATAAAAAAAAAAAAAAAGAAAAAATATATATACTGTATTTTTCACCGTATAAGCTGCACCTTTTGCATATAAGTCCTGAAACCTGAAGCGACTAATACAGGTTGTCCCCGACTTACGGCGCACTCGACCTACGGCGCTCCGTACTTACGGCTCCACCCCTAGTGACG
>JARVGV010000861.1:13916052-13934219 GCA_031762435.1 Hypsolebias longignatus
CACTGGGGGGCGACGGCCGTAAACGCGAAACGCCGTAAACCGGTGACGCCGTAAACCGGGGGTTACCTGTACAGTATTTATCATTTTGTTTGCAAAAACGAACATAGTTCAATGATACAAGATATATGTTGTGCCATTTTATGCAACGTTCAAACATCATGTCAGTGGACCTTTAAGAAAAGTTTAATCTGCACCATTACTGCAGATTCAACTAGGTTGACAACATCCGTCAAAACTATTAGATGGATAAACTCACACAAATCATTTAAATAATCCAAAAGATAAACAGTCTGAGATTTACCAGGATGTTTAAAAAAAAAAAACTCTGAACTTCAGAGAAGTATTTTTGAGACAAAGACAAAAAGAAGACCAAAATACAAAACTAAGACCAAAAGACAAAAAGAAGACATAAAAACAAAAAGAAGATGAGAAAGAAACAAGCAGTATGCCAATGTCTCCCATCTCTGAGGGATGTGAGTAGTGAATGTTTTGTAGTTTTGGAGATTAAAGTTTTTCTGGACTGGAACTGAACAGAGAACAGCAATTTTATTCACTGCCAGGAGCAATGGAGGGGTCGGTGGGTGGTGGTGGTGGTGGTGGTGGTGGTGGGGGGGGGGGGGCTTATGGTGGCCATAGGTTAATCTTTGGACAACCCAATCATTTGAGGAAACTAACCTTTTAGGCAATGTAAATTTAAAAAAACACACAAAAAATAAAAAAACCAGGAAGCATACTTTCCTCAAATGTTCAGTTATGTCTGTTTACATACATGAATGGTAGCAGACATCTTGGATTTTGACCTGGCAATGCAACTTCCGATAGGGACTTTTCTTACTTTTGGAGCCACACACCAAAATGGAAGTTGGCACTTTGCTTATTTTTCTTGTTATCCCGCTTCCAACATGCACGGACAGATGGATGGGACGGAGGGTTTTTCAATTGCCTTTGTTCTAAGATGGGGGACAACAAACAGAGACAACCTGTCGACCAGGACAGAAACATCTGAGACCATAAAAAACACATATGGACCAGGAAAGAGACATGTGGACAAGGACAGAACCATGATTTTAACAACCCAAAATAATAAGTGTCTCAGAAACAGAAAGAGTTTTATCCTGAAGCTTCAGCTGATCAGTCTTCCAGCAGCCACATTCCTCACAATCCCACTTCCTGAAATACCTCCACCCTAACCCCAAAACCACCAGTAATCCCCCAGCTGGGTCCTGCCTGGTTTCCTCCCCCTTTAGGTATTTACGCACGAATGTAGTCCCATCACAGAACATCTGGATCTGGGATGCAGGCTGACTTCATACAAAGAATTAGCAGTGGAGGTCATAGGTCACGACCTTCTGACTGATTTCAGAGATAAAAATCCTCCAGTTCCTTTTGGTTTTCAGCTTCAACATTAAAAACTGTTAATCATCTCCTCCTGCTTCAAATGGACAATGTCTCACCTCCACACTCTCCAGAGACGTGGCTCGTCTTAGTTTGGACCGGCGGACACCGAACGGTGACGAGTTCATGTCTTCGTTCCTGGACCGCGGCAAATCCTCCGAGTCATGGGTGAGAGCGGCGTCAGGTTTACTGTCGGGATGAGAGCGACGGCCATAACGCTTCGCTCCCTTTATGAACTTTGGCTTCACCTCCTCTGGGACAGCTGCAGGAGGAGGTGGGGTGAGGCAGGAAGATCAGATGAGCTGGATGCAGAACTTACAGAGGAGGCTCAGAAACAAACATGCAGTTCAAACAGCAAAATAACTCAAATCTAACTCAGCCGGGTCCAGGTGGTCCAGGAGAACCTGAAGGTTCCAAGATGTTTAGAATGAAGTTAAAAGTTCTGTTTAGCAGGCTTATTTCTCAAGTACTCAAATGGCTGTAGCAGATAGTCAGAAACTTCTTAAAGTTCCAGCAGAAAAACTTTAAAATCAGCTGCTATGAATATACAAATGTTAAGTTACAAAAAAAAAAAAAAAAAATCTGATTTAAAGGCTGAATTATATCCTGACTAAAAGCAGAATGGTATCAAAACTTTCATATGTGCTGTCCCACCAATCAGCTGGTCAAAACTTTTTAAAATGGTAAATGTACTGTACTTATATATCACTTTCTATCTTATCAAGATACTCAAAGCTCTTTACAATCTGTGCCCAATTTACCAATTCATACAGCACTCTACTAGATCTTTACAAAGAATAATCAGTGCTTTAGATCAGTGGTTGTCAAACTGGTGTTCCCGGTCCCCCAGGGAACCGCGAGCCAGTGCTTGGGGGTCAGCAAACAAAACAAACAAAAAAAAAAAGTTGAATGAAAGTGTCTGAGTCTCCAGGGCTTCTGTGACTCAAGCCTCCTTGGCTGCACCAGCACAGGTTTATTAACGGGTCATGTAGGACCCTACTGCCCAGCCAGTTTGGATGGAGGCTTATGCTTGAGCCTTGTTGCTCGCCAGAACATGTCCATCCACCAGAGCTGTGCTGCCTGGACACGGCCCGGGTCGTCCACCTGAACTCTGTGTTGGACTCTTTCTTCCACTGACGGTTTTCTGTTCCACAGTTCTCCTGCCCTGCCACTCCCACCTGTGTTCCAGTTCTGCATTATTTTCTGTAATAATGTGTAATAATCAGTGTTTAGCTTTAATATGTTTAATAAATGTCTTATTTCAGAGTTCTCTATTTCCTGGGTTCCAACCTCCACTGATCGTGACACTCAGATCCCTTAGATCTAATGTTTTACTTGTCTAGAGCTCCAGGCTGGTCCACATTTTTCTCATGGTCCACTTTTTGGTTGTAGATGTTAAACTGACAGGTTCCACCTGTTTGTGTTTTAGTCTCATTTTAAAACAGTCGTACTCTTTGGCTTTTAATACATGAGTTAACTTTTTTCCTCCATTTCATGGTTTTAGTTTGTATATTGTTGTTTTTAGATTGTTCTGTATTCGTTGCATGAACTGTTATAAAACATACATGTTATTTGCAGTAAAATAATAATACATAATAATAAATCAACATGATGAGTTTTCAAATCGATAACACTTTGACGAGAAAGATCTTGTGTCCAAAAAGCTCAATTTAATGGTTTTATTTTTCTGTTCTGTTCAAAAACTGTTTCTATTCATTTGATTTGTTTGATTTTTTTTAATTTTTATTTTATTATTTTTGGTTTAAATGTGGGCTGTGGGCGAGCGGACATCGTTTTAATGAGATCTGGGTGCGAAACAGAAGCAGCAGAGAGCTTCTTGAGCTTCCAGAGTCGTTTCCTGGACTGGACTGCACCCTGGGTTGTCAACAAATCTGGATGACTAAACAAAACTGGCTCCGTTCCTACAAGAGAAGCTTGGTCCAGGGTGGGATGATGTCATCTCTCCTCATCAGACCAGTTGTTTCAGGACACCACCTGGACAGCCAGCGGTTGAACGACGACGTGCTGCTAAACGTCTCATTGCTAGTCAGGATAGAGGAGATCTGGAGGATCTTCACACATCAGCTCAACATCTGGACTCTCATGTCTCACCTGGCTCCACATAGCTGCTGCTGTTCTCTGAAGTACTAAGGTCCAGGGACTGAGACAACACGGTCACAAAGCCCTCCTTGAACTCCTCAAAGTTCACCTGGACACAAACAAACTGCGTCAGGACGTTCTGTCCAGAGTGTGTTGCAGTGTGTAGTCCTGCTGTGTGTATGTGTTACCCTGCCGTATTCTTTTTCTCCCAGCAGCAGGGTGAGCAGCAGAGGCAGATGTGCGTCCAGCTGCAGCTTCTTGCACAGCTCTGTCAGCTCGTCTCTGTCCAGGAAGCCAGTGGCGGTTGTGTCGCAGCTGTCGAACTCAGCTTTCAGCTGGTCCACGTAACGACGGTGCTCTGCCTCCTCCTCCATCTGGACACATCCTGCTGTGATGGAATGACAAGAAACAGGAAGCGGGCAGTTATCTCACCTAAAACCACACAGAGTTCTGTCTCTGGAACATCTGGGTTAGAATCAGATTTTTTATTTTTTTTTATCAAAAGCCTTTCCATTCTTCTGATGAAGTTCACCTTCTTATAAAGATGGTTGCATGTTTTTTTATGATGAGTTCTTAGTCCACTCCTGTTTGAGAACTGAGAGGGCAGTTGTCTGACAGACCCAGAAACTCATCATTCTGGTCTCCAACCAGGACTTGTTCATGGTGAAGTCTCCATTTCCTGCTCCTGCTCATTTTGTGGACCCACCAGAGCTGTGGTTCCAAGTGAGCCGAGAAGGAACTTGAGTGAGCCACGCTTAGCAAACGGTTGTGACGTCAGCAAACTGTAGCTGCTAAATGGCACATAGATCAACAGCCTTGGATGAGCGAAGGCTGTACTCCTGAAAGACAATCTTCAACCTATCGTTGCTGCACGTACATCGTGCCTTCCTATTTTGAGAAGGCGAGTAGCTGATCAGTTCCATGGAAGAACGAGGTTCAGACTGTTTGAATCCATTTTGGCCACTGACCACATCCAGTGTGAGCTGTACAGAGATGCCAACTAGAAGTGAGCGGGTGTGTAGAACATGAGCTCATAAACGTATTGCACACTTTTCCCTCTTTGCTATGATGACCCAGAGATCATGAGATCAGAGTGAGAGATCAGTAGATCCCACTACAGAGTGGGAGACACACCTACACCTGAAACGCACCAAAAATAAATGAAGAAATTAGAATTCACACCTTAGGCCCTGGTGACCCACTTCCTGGCATGGGACACTGAGCTCCTTGTTTTTGTCTGTCCATACGACTAATGTGAATTACTCTTTGTCACCCGCTCCATTTGCCTAACTTACCCCACAATTGCCCCTGACAGCATGGCTCTTGGGATCATTCAGATACACCCTTCCAAGATAAAGTGGTGATTCATGGAGGAGCAGCAACTTGCTTCTTGTGTTATTAGTGGGGAGTGGTGGAACAGAGGTTAGAGAAGGTGAGACTGTATTGGAAGGTCATCGTTCGACACCCCCGAACTCACATCATCAAAATGTGGGTGGAAATGGTGACACCCCCACACCTGCCTCCAACCTCATTTGCCCCACTCTGGGCCCTAAGCAAGGCCCTTAACCCTCATCATCTGCCCCCATAACACATTGCTCTTGAAACTGTGACTCCTTGTGACTCAGTGAACCTATCTGTATAAAGATTGAATAAAAATTAAAAATTAAAATTAGTATCATTGCACATCTAGAATTTACTCATAATTTTGCACAATATAATATGTAATACATAATATATTCGGAAAAATGTAGAAAGTTCTTGTGCAGTTATGAGTCTGATTCATTTCTGTGTGATTTTGGATCAAAGCTACAAACACGTGTGGCAGGAACCTGACTATGGGCTGCAGCTGTTCAGAAGACTCGGGTATTTCCGGAGCAGGCCTTAATTTAGTCCGCAAACTCTCGACTCTGTTCGGACACACTCGGCTCTGTTCGGAGACTATCTGTTCGGACACACTCGGCTCTGTTCGGAGACTATCGCTTGCCAGAGAAGCTTCACCATGGGAACGGAGGCGCGAGCCGCAGGAACAAAAAGAGGAAAACGTTCGGAGAAAGTTATGAAGCGGAACCAAGTTAAAAAGTTTCTGTTGGGCCGTTGGAGAGCCCGGAACCACCGGAGCCTCGGGTTTCTGCTCACACCCGTTACTCACCTCCGTCCTCCGGTTCGCTCCTTCGGGATAAAACTTCACGGTTCTTCCATGAAGGAGCTTCTGCAGAGCCGGGCCGACACTGAGCCAAAGCTAACGGAACCGCATACCGACAACCAGAAGGTCCACACAGCCGGAAGTTCTGGTCTCCTTTCACAATAAAACAAGAGGGCTGTCGAAGCAGATGTTGGAGAGAAATCACAGACCAAAGATAAATCCTGCTGAAGAAACTTTCACATCCTCAGAGTCCAACCAGCCGCTTTAAAGTAAAAACACACATTTATGCATAAATACAGCTCTAACTGGATGTGGCTCAAAATATTTTTGTTTTTTCAGTGGTTGGATATGCAGACTTTTTATTAGCATTTTAATTTGTCTTCTTTTCTAAAGTGTAATTCCATCAACACCAGCTCTCAACAACCTAACTCCATCTTATATTACAGATTTTATTGTTTCTTATTGTCCTAACAGAGCACTTCATTCTCAGATTGCAGGTTTACTTCTGGTTCCTAGAGTTTCCAAAAGGAGAATGTGAGGCAGAGCTTTCAGGCTCCTCTCTTATGGAGCTAACGTCCAGTTTTTCCTTTCCACTGTCTCCTTTGTGTTTGATTAGAATGGGAAACTGTGAGAAAGTGCAGATGCATATGCTGCTTCCTTAAATAGATGACTTTTACTAATTGGCTGTTTTTAATGTATAAGTGCTGGTCATGAAAAAGTTAATTTATTTCAGTAATTCCATTCAAAAGTAAAACTTGTGTATTATATTAATTCATTACACACAGACTGATGTATTTCAAATGTTTGTCTTTTAATGTTGATTATTATAACTGACAACTACTGAAAACCCCAAATTCTGTATCTCAGAAAATTAGAATATTGTGAAAAGGTTCAATATTGAAGACACCTGGTGCCACACTCTAATCAGCTAATTAACTCAAAACACCTGCAAAGGCCTTTAAATGGTCTCTCAGTTTTGTTCTGTAGGCTACACAATCATGGGGAAGACGGCTGACTTGACAACTGTCTGAAAGATGACCTTTGACACCATACACCAGGAGGCCAAACAAAAGTTTATTGCTAAAGAGGCTGGCTGTTCACAGAGCTCTGTGTCCAAGCACATTAATGGAGGTGAAGGGAAGAAAACGATGTGGTAGAAAAAAGTGTACAAGCAATAGGGATAACCACACCCTGGAGAGGATCGTGAAACAAAACTCATTCCAAAATGCGGGGGATATTCACAAAGAGTGGACTGCAGCTGGAGTCAGTGCTTCAAGAACCACCACGCACAGACGAATGCAAGACATGGGTTTCAGCTGTTGCATTCCTTGTGTTAAGCCACTCTTGAACAAGAGACAATGTCAGAAGCATCTCTCCTGGGACTGCTGCTGAATGGTCCAAAGTTATGTTCTCTGTTGAAATTAAATGTTGCATCTCCTTTGGAAATCAAGGCCCCAGAGTCTGGAGGAAGAGAGGAGAGGCACAGAATCCACATTGCTTGAGGTCCAGTGTCATGTTTCCACAGTCAGTGATGGTTTGGGGTGCCATGCCAACTGCTGGTGTTGGTCCACTGTGTTTTTTTAAGGTCCAAGGTCAACACAGCTGTCTACCTGGACGTTTTAGAGCACTCCATACTTCCTGCTGCTGACCAACTTTATGGAGATGCAGATGTCGTTTTCCAACAGGACTTGGCACCTGCACACAGTGTCAAAGCCACCAGTACCTGGTTTAAGGACCATGGTATCCCTGTTCTTAATTGGCCAGCAAACTTGTCTGACCTTAACCCCATAGAAAATCTATGGGATATTGTGAAGAGGAAGATGTGATACGCCAGACCCAATAATTCAGAAGAGCTGAAGGCCCCTATCAGAACAACCTGGGCTCTCATAACACCTGAGCAGTGCCACAGACTAATGACTCCATGCCATGCCGCATTGCTGCAGTTATCCAGGCAAAAGGAGCCCCTACTATTGAGTACTGTACATGCTCATACTGATGTTCACACTTTTCAGCTGGCCAACATTTCTAAAAATCCTTTTTTTATTGGTCTTAAGTAATATTCAAAAAAAAAAAAAAAAAAATTCTGAGAAACTGTATTTGGGGTTTTCATTCATTATCAGTTATAATCATCAACATTAAAAGGCATAAACATTTGAAAAATATCAGTCTGTGTGTAATGAATGAAAATAATATACGTTTCACATTTTGAATGGAATTACAGAAATAGATCAAGTTTTTCATGATATTCTATTTTTATGACCAGCACCTGTGTAGAATTATTTTTATAAATATTTGACAACATAACACAATGAGAATATTAAACAATAGAAATAAGAACAAAAACTGATTTCCCTTTGCATTTCAGTGCTGGTGTCGGCCGAACAGGCTGCTTTATAGTAATCGACGCCATGCTTGAGCGCATCAAGCACGAGAAGACGGTGGACATTTATGGCCATGTGACGCTGATGCGCTCGCAGCGGAACTACATGGTGCAGACAGAGGACCAGTACAGCTTCATTCACGATGCACTGCTGGAGGCAGTGGCCTGCGGGAACACTGAAGTGGCCGCCCGCAGCCTCTACTCCTACATCCAGAAGCTGGCCCAGGTGGAGAGCGGCGAACACGTCACTGGGATGGAGCTAGAGTTCAAGGTACAGAAATGGAGTAGTTACCTTAATAACCTGGTCAATTTTTTACACTGGATTCATGCTGTTACACCCCATATTTAATAAAAAAAAAATACTTTTAAGCTTTACTCTTAAAACGCTGGGACACCTTGTTTATAGATTCTCTACGTCTGTGAGTCACCTGACAAAAAGAGCTGACTTGTCTTTGTTCGAGACTAATGACTCACATCAATAGAGCAACATTAGGTTTTTGTCACCCTAAAAGCTTTCTTAAAAAGCCTGGCTTTCCATTTTTTCCTCTCCAAAATGTCATTTTAGCTGCAAATTTGTTCATATTTTTATTTGCTGTGAGTCTAGTTATTGCTCAAAGTGACTGGACTAATCATGAATGTTGTACTCCCTATACCACCTTGTGCATATTGGTCTTTTTTCAAATTTGTCTATTCTGATCCTTTTTTTTTTTAAATTTATTATTGTTTCATATGTACCGGTATGTATTTTTTTCTGTATATTAGAACATGCTACTGGATGCCTCAAATTCCCCCCCGGGATTAATAAAGTATATATCTATTTATCTATCCCATTTATATCTATCCCATCTATCCATCTATCCATCCCTCTAATAAATTGTATTTGTATAGTGCTTTTCTATAAATACTCAGACTCTTAAATCCATCCATTCATCCATCCATCCAGAAACTTAATTTAGCTATTTTACCAACCTAACCGTATTTCGTGACCATTAACCCAGTTTTAGGCAAGTAGTGTTGACACCAAACTCTAAGATTAGAGAACAATTCACAGCTAAACCAGAGAGAATACATTCTAATAAAGTGATGCTGCGCTCTAGAGCTAAACTATCTCAAGGAAACTTTACTTGGAGTCAGACAATGGCTCAGACAAAAGCACGTAATCTCATGGAGTTTGCCTTTTAATATAGAGGCCTTCCTCTTGAAGATGCAATCCCTTTCAGCCCCCAGTTAGCAAGAACCTAAATTAAACTTATTTTATTTGCATTGCAGCTGCTTGTCAGTTTGTAGTTGGTAAAATTATAGATGCAACAACAACAAAAAACATTTAATTTACTAATGCTCACTTAAATTATCAGGCTAAATATATACTAAATGAAATGTGCTTTTTCTAAAACTTAAAAAAAAAAAAAAAAAAAGTATTTTTTCTAACCAACACTGATACTTTGAGGGAGTTTGGACCAATGCAAACAAGTAAACTGGGTTCCTTTCCACATGGATAAGAGGACGGACTTGCAGCTGCATTGAGGTCATAGAAACACAGAGACTCATGACAAAACAGGGAGTGAGGATAAACAATAAGGTATGTAGATATCCACCATGTATCTCAACAATCTTACAGTTAAGAACTCACCTCAGCCTCTATGCTGCAGCCACTATCTGCTGACCTTGGACTGCATGCACTCTCATTTTCAAATCATCTGTCATCTTCACTACGCCATTTATCAGAGCAGCCTTCCTGCCAACAAACAATAATATTGCTGGTGTGTTTCAACTTTTTTTTTTTTTTTTTACTCTGGAACACACTCAAGTGAAGGAATACCGTGCAATTTGTAATGGGGGCACTGCTGAACTGGTGTCAGGAGCCAAACTGGGATTAATAATGTTGGCGTTACAGTCAAAACAGAAAGAGGAAGTTTGTGTGAAGAAGGCTAGGAGAGCTAAGTAATTAATCCTTGATTATGAAAAATAGAGGTAAGTGTAGCTAATGAGCGATGAAGCATTGGTATGCTAACTTGGATGCTAGGTGAATCCACAGAAAATTGCATGATGGGAATCAGAAGATATGTTTGGCTTTTGTGCTGAATGCAGCGTGCTGTAGAGTGAAGCCATGACTGGAAGAACTCACAAGTTGAGCAGAGAGAATAATTCCTCTAGAAGGATTTGTGGCGAAGCTGTCAGGCAATCACTTTGTTGTATGCTGTATGTGCATGAATAACAAGTGTAATCACCAAACTATTTATGCACAAAAACCACTTGCAGAAACTATTCAGCAGAGTTTAGAACATGAATTACAACACTAACAGAAAGGAGCTAGCAGGCTGCTGGGATCCATTTCTAATTAAACAGCACGGGAACTGTTTGGAATTCACCCGTTGAGTTTTAATTGGGATCCAAATGCAAACAGGAAGACAAAGATTCTGCTATTTGATTTTAACAGAATTGATGCTGGCAATTCCCAACAAGTTTACAACATAATCCTTTTTAACACAACCCAGAACACAATGCAGAAAAGAAAACTAGGTTTGTAAAAGTCTAATGAGAGATATGTAATAAATGCCATACATAATCCAGTATATTTGAGTAGCCTATAGATGTAAAAATTTGCATACTTCAAATTGAATTTTTGGAAGGTGAGATCAAGAATTTAATTACAGATTTTTTGCTTTAATTTGTGGGGATTGTTTGATTTTTATTGTTTGGGTTTCTATGTCAGTAGTTGATTTAATTTTCTGATACCAAGGAAATGTTCACATACTTAGAACTAGGGGTGCACCGATAAAGGCCGATTTATCGGTCCAGATTTCCTTAATTTTGGGAGATCGGCCAATACTTACATGAGATACCGATTTTATTATTTTTTTAAAAATTAATTAATTAATTAATTTATTTATTTTTTATAGTTTTAACAACAATTGTCTGAACTTCATTTTTATTTCAGAGCACTACCTCATGGCCAGTTAAAACAAGTTTGTATTGTTTCTAGGGTATTGTTCAAGGGTATGTTTTTTTTAATAAAATAAGATTGGAAAATTGAAGGTACGTTGTGACCTTATAACATCTGACAGTGCCGCTTATAAAACAAAATCAGTATCAGCCAAAATCGGAATTGGCAGGTCAGACTTTTTAGAGATCTGTGATGGGCCAGAAAATTGCAATCGCTGCGCCTCTACCTAGACTACGAGCACAAACCATGACAGAAATATATTTTCATGACTGTCTACAACAGATTTTCTCTGCATCTAAAGTGTTTTCCCTACCATTATACAAGCGGGGCGCCCCACCCTGTCAACAGAACTGAGTATACCACCTACCAAACCAAACTTGCCCCCCACCCAGCACTGACATACTGTAGCACTAAGCTAGCGGCGTGAAATGCAGGCTTTCTAGCTAAAAAGCTAAAGGCAGTGCTCACATTGCCTCTTCTCTCAAACTGAACCCCCCACCCCCACCCACCCACGCACACTCAGACTGTCTGTACAGCACACAACTCAAACGTGTCACACTAAGCTAGCAGCGCATAAAACAGGTGCTCTAGCCTCTTCCTTCATGCTGAACGTCCCCCCCACCACCACCACCACTCAAAAACTGTTGAAGTTGCTGACTCTCGTTTCTTCCTTTTAAGAGCCATGTCTATAATTCTTGGAAGATTACCCTGACAGGCCTTTAATGGTCACAATTAAAAAGTCCTAACAAGCTATAGTCAAATAATTTGGTGAAAGTTGTCAGAGAACTCAAAACGTTTGAACTTTTGAAGTATTGTTCTTTTGGTCTAGTTGAAAATCAGTTTTTAAGAACATCAGAGCTCATGCTCAAATAATCCAGGTAGAAAATCCAACAAAGTTCAGTCAGGTCATCTAGATGGCTTCTTTTGTTGTTGAGACGTTTCGTCCTTCGTCCAAAGGACTTCATCAGTCCGAGGAGCCACAACATTTGAACCACTTTGGCTATGGCTGCCTCAGAGTCGACGACAGGGGAGAGGGTGGGCCCCAGTAACCCTCTTATTACCAGCAAACTGGTTGGTCCACTATGTGGGTTTGCTACTTCTGGGACTCAGTTTGTTGTGACTCCTTGGACTGATGAAGTCCTTTGGATGAAGGACGAAACATGTCAACAATAAAATAAACCATCCAGATGACCTGACTGAACTTTATTGGCGTTTTTAAGAAGTCGATCAAATACATTACCATCTTTAACCAACCACTTGATGCAACAAATAAGTAAAGCATATTATGATGGTGCAACATTCCTCACACTTGTTTAGTCCACCATTCAGCTGACCGAACATACTGTACTGCTAAAGGGAAGAAACTGGCAGTCCTGACTAGAAAGTATCCAGCTTTGCAGCTTGGCAGGCTCCCCGTACACTCTCTGGTGCTTGGTGTTGTAGCTGAGGCCCTCTTTAGCAGCGCCAGACCCGCTCAAGCCTTTCCAGGTGCTTATGTGTTAAACAGATCAAAAAGAAATCCATTGAAAGAAACGAAATTGAGTGAGGAGCAGGAAAATTCTGGATGAACCTCTGACCAAAAGGACAACTGTACTAATGTTAAAGAGCAAAAGCAAAGAATGAGAAGAGAAACAAGATTTAATGACGTTTGGTGCAGATGAGAGAAGATATTTGTACATTTTGACAACCATGCAAAGTATAGAAACTGACAAAGCTGTGTCTTATTTTATGCCTAACGAGCAAACACAACCCAAACTCAATGTTGAAGCGCTGGAGTCTGTAAAATGTGATTGTTGAAACTGCTGACCCCCAGATCTCCCTTTGAGTTTGTAATGGCAGTGGTGATGTTGCAGCATTGCGTTTTTGTTTTGATAACTGTACAGCGTCTGCGTGAGAGTTTCCCTGTTTTATGTGCACATAGCATGCTGCCATTATCAAAGGCACCAGTGACCCACTTTCAGGAGGTTTCTTTTTCATTCAGATTTGATGCAGAGGCTTGTTAGGCAGTGTGCATGACAATTTTTTTCCTCTTCTGACCCTGACAGACCTCATAATTTGCAAATGGAGGACAAACTTTTAGAATATCCTGCTTGTATTTTTGAATAAATAATATTGCTTTGAAGTTTTGCAATTGTCACCTGAATATGAATAAGATTGGGTTCAGATTGGGCCTGCTTTGTTATTTTCTTTTGATATTCTGCACTTTTTTAAAATCTATCTAGCACCTGTTTCCATCACCCTCCTTCTCTGTTTTAATTTAATCATCCTCCACTGGTCTCTCTCCTCCGTATCTCATATCTTTTCTATTCTTTTTGGGAACTCTCTGTCTATTACCAGTTTCTTCTTTCTTCTTCCCACCTCGGTCCTTCCTTTTCAACACATTTCCCTCTCCTCTGTATTGCTCCATCATTCTCTCATCAAGCCATTCTTCTTTTAAAGTAATAAACTGTCTCCCCATTGTTCCTCACCAGCGTTTGGCCAACTCCAAAGCCCATACATCACGCTTCATCAGTGCCAACCTTCCCTGCAACAAGTTTAAGAACCGGCTGGTCAACATCATGCCCTACGAGACCACACGGGTCTGCCTGCAGCCAATCAGAGGTCTGGAAGGCTCTGATTACATCAATGCCAGCTTCATTGATGGATACAGGTAGGAGAGTTGTGACAGTCAGAAACATGAGTATGAGATGTGTGGAAGTGTGGTTTTCATGACACCAAAAGAAAGTTTATAATATTTAAAGTTCTGTGTGAACTTTGTCAGTTGTATTTTTAAATAAGCCATTTTTTTTTTGTTGTTGTTGTAATGGCTTTATTATAAACAGGCAGCAAAAGGCTTACATCGCCACACAGGGGCCTCTAGCAGAGACGACAGAAGACTTCTGGAGAATGCTCTGGGAGAACAATTCCACTATTGTAGTCATGTTGACCAAACTTAGAGAAATGGGGCGGGTAAGGATTGAATTTTTGGTCAAGTTTCAAAAAAAACAAAAATGTTAAGATCTTCTGACCGAATTGTTCTCACAGGAAAAATGTCACCAGTACTGGCCAGCAGAGCGCTCCGCCAGGTATCAGTACTTTGTGGTGGATCCTATGGCTGAATACAACATGCCTCAGTACATCCTCCGGGAGTTCAAGGTCACAGATGCCAGAGTAAGACGTTCAGTATTTTGGGTGTTATTTGCTGGTTTAAGTTGATGCAATAAATTAGCATTTTAAATGTCATGTTAAGCCTATTGCACTATCCCGTAAAACCTTTATTATATTGACGTTGCACCTCTGGTGGTTACTACAGCCAGCAGAGACGAGAGGTTCTTGCAAGATGAACTTTATACGTTATGGTCCATCTGTAAAACTTCAAGCTTTCTATTTTTTTATTTATTTATTCATTAAGTCAACTTACATAAACTGAAAGACATTTTGACTTTCGAGCAAATTCACCATGCACAACTGGACAACAGCTACATTTTTATCTACAGTAATAGATTCTATAAAAAAAAAGTTAATGCAATAATTTCATGTTTTTGGCATTCTAAATAAAAATGCCTGCACTGACCAGTAATGTAGCAATTTGCATGTTTTCTAATGATTGTTCAAAAACTAAACAGGCTGAGAATAGTTTGGGTAAAAAAAATAATGACAACTTATCATTTCCTTCTTCAGACATTACAATATTGCTGTAAGACTGTAATTTTCTTCTGTATTTAAGATGATTCCTATGAAGCCAGACTTCATTGTAGCTTGAATAATAAGAGTTCATGACCAGAGTGACTTTTATTAAGGTGACATGTATGAAACCTGTTTCACACCGCCTAAATTATATCTTTACCACAGGATCTTTTTTTCTCTGTTGCAATTAAATTAGACAACTTGCAACAGCAGAAATGTGGCAAATAAAAGAAAATGGTTCTCTCTTTTCTTCCATAAACTGCCTAACTTACTCAAAGATTTCCTAATCGATGTGGCAGGTAGTTGCTGTATCATTACTTTTGCTGATATTAGAATAAACATGCATTATCTTGCATACACAAACTGGTAACAGTCAAGATCTAAGAATGAGTCAGAATATCAGCTACATGTGCACTCATTCATGTGCACAGGCACACTTTTCTTAAATACATAACCTGATGCAGTGTGTAATGTGTCTCTAAACAGGCTCCCATAAGCACACATGCACAAATGTGCACATGCTACAGGGCAATTTCAATGCTAACTTACCATACAGTGTCAGATACTGTACATTAAAATGTATTCATGCAAGCAGTTTCCCCAACATAGCATATTTTCTTAAGGACTGGTCAGCATTTTACATTTACAGCATTAAAGTGTGCTGAATCACCAAAGTGCTCACCAGCACCAACAGAAAGTCTAATCTTATCACATGTATGGAAACAAAGCGGAGAGATGGAGATCATAGTGTAGCGTAGGGTTTAATATGGGGCTGTGCATGTGTGAGTGGTGTATGTTTTACAAGCCCCAACTCCCTTTTACTGAGTGTGTATGCAAGTAAAAAGTGTTTGTAAAGTTGGCTTTAACAGCAGGTACCGTCAATCAGATACATGCTTGTGCTTTTGCACAAAAATGTCTGTGTTGTCACAAACGCCTGCACAGTAATAGCATAGACTTCATGCAGTAATGGCATAGACTCCACGCCTCAGCACTCACATCTACAGAGCCAGTCACGTATTTAATCACACAATTTGACACGCCGTGTGAGCCCCCAGGTTGTGTGTTAAATTTTCCTCTTTTTTTTTTTATATTTTCTTTTCCCTCCACATTTTCTTTGGCATGCTTGGTTTATTGTGTTGTTGTCTTTGCCCCTTTCTTTCATTTTTAATCCCCCCCACTGAGGCTAAATGTTTTTGAGAAAAACAAAAAAGACACCAATAGAAAGAAAACATATGTTGTGTCTTGGAACAGCAAAGGGAACATGATATGATTAACAAGAGGAGTCAGTACGTGCAGCTTTACTTATTAGAATCACTGTATTTGTCAAGTAAAATAATGGAGAGGAGTGCATCTGGGTAGAAGCAAAGCAGACAATTGTTTGCAACGGACACATTGTAGGTACAGTCAATGCACAGATAGGCCTGTCGCGAAAAACAATTAATCAATTAATCGTATGATAAATGAAAATTATCGACTCATTTTTATTTATTGGCTTTATTGCTTCTTCGTGTCTCTCTTTCTGAAGACAATGGATGACAAAAAGCTCAACTCTGGTGCTCTTCAATGACACCTCCCTTTCTCTTTAAAATTCATTTTAACGGTCCAAAATCTTGTTTTTTGGATTAAAGCAGCTAAGCTGAGAAGCTAGACAAGCTGAACTAACAGGCTGACCACGGGGGAAAAAAGCTCAGTCTTGTTGAAGCTCCAAAATTCATGGTTGAAACTTTCGCCTTTGTGTAAAAGTTTTTCACTGCAAAAAGAAACTGAGAACTTGGTTAATGATTTTTTTCAAATTAAAAGCTTTGTGTGAAAAATGCTATGCTAACGAGCTCAAACCAGACCGTGTCCACCATTTTGAGAACCAAAGAGAGACAGCCCATATAATATCAAGGGGCCTCCCTTCCATTTATCTTAGAGGCACGCTGCTCCTCCCTCACTATCCATCCTTTAGTTTAAACAAACTTATTCTGCCATCTCGTGATTGAAAAAAAAAAAAAAACAGTACTACATGCAAAACAAATTAACAAAACATTTTTTCTTAAATTTAACATTACTAAATACTGTCAAATTTCAAATATTATCGTTTATCACAATCATTTCTGAGACAGTTGTCCAGCAAAATTTGTTATTGTGACAGGCCTATGCAAAGATTGGTTATATTTTCAAAAATGCAGCAGCTACATGTTGTAAAGTCACCATTCAGGTATCATTTGCATGTTTCCTGTTAGCAGTAGAAATAATTTGTTAGCTCATGGCAAGGAGAATCTAGAGCAAGTACTTGTCTTCCTGAAAATATCTGATAATATTGGGCTCATTTTTGTTGCTGTCATGCAGCAATGTCTACGTTTTTAACAATAAAAAAATTAAAAACAGAAACAGGTGATATGTGGTCACTTATATGAAGGCTGAATGTTATGAACTTTGTTTATTCTATCCTGATGCATGCTCAATAATCCAGGTAGAAAAAAATCTAAAAAAAAGTTAAGTCTAGTCCTCTGGCCATTCAAAAAACATGTTTAAACAAGTCCAGAGGACCGGACTTCAATTTTTAGATTTGTTTATTCTACTTTTTTTAATTATTATTATTATTATTATGAAGTCAACAACTGTGCAAGCCTTATTTAAAATAATGTTTTTCTCAATGTAGATGTTTGAGTCAGATTCACAACTAAACTACTCTTGACATTTTGTTTGCTTATTTAGCTTTTGTTTTTGTCCTGATAAAAAGCAGAAATACCAACATAAATGCTAAAATATTAATGTGACTCCAGTAGGTGGCAATAAGGACATAATAAGGACGCCCAGGACATCCTTGTAAGAGAGATTAATAATCTCTGTGAATTTATTTCCTGGTAAAATAAAGGTTTAAGTAAAAAAATAATAATCAGAATTGGAATTAGGCTTTATTGTCATTGCATCAAAGCGCAACAAAATTTTATTTCAGTACAGTCTGTCTGAGGGAAACATAAACAGACATGGGGGGACAGAGGTGAACAAGGCCACTGGCCTAAAGTCGCAGCCCTTTTTTCAGATAAGGAAAAAGAAACAGGAGGGGGAGTGTTGGTGTGAAAAAAAGACAGTGTGAAAGTTGCAAAAAAAAAGACCTAAGCACATGAAACAGCAACATACTGATGACATCATAATGAGCAGAGAGGCTCCGATAGGAACCACAAGACAACGAGCAGGAGGGAGGCAGAAGCAGGAGGGAAGAGTGTCTGTCCTCATCGAGAGCAAGCAGAAGAAAGTCATAATTAAATTTATCAAAATGCAAAAAAGAACATTCAAAACCAGGGTAAAATTCTCTAATAGCAGAAACTTTATTCCTCAGACACCATTACCTTTTTCACTTCGGTGATTACCTTGTACAGCAAATGGTCAAAATTTAATAGCTAGAAGTTGAAAAAAAATGCCTTCGTTGCACAAAGCTATTGTTTCCACGAAATAAATGGGCTGTTTGTTTCATTCATTCAACCTTTATTTAGGCAGGTTAATCTCATTGAACCTCGAGGACTCATTTACAAGAGAGACCTGGCTACAAA
>JARVGV010000861.1:13997523-14008818 GCA_031762435.1 Hypsolebias longignatus
TCGGTACCGGGGTTTGAACCGGCGATCTTCCGATCACAAGCCCACCGTCTAACCACTGCGCCACCACTCCCCCAAAGATTGGGGGATTAAGATTAATTGTTCCATACTTTAATGATCAACACCTTGAATGTTATTTAAAGCCAACATGACTGTCAAACCAGTTGTAGGTTAGACCTCCCACTGTAATTGCATTCAATTTATAAACTTCTTCTATCACTTTATTTTTCCAGTCACGCATTAGTTATTAAAGTTTCATTTACTGTACTTAAATAGAAATCATAAAACGATAAGCCACATGGTAAAATGTTTGATGCTTTTCCTGATTGCTTTAGAGGTATAAACAAATGTCATTCACAAGAAAAGGCCTTCAGATATACTGGTACTGTATTTATGACAGGTTGTTGGGGTTTTTTTTTCCCCTTCCATGTGTCTATATAAGATTTTTCATTTGCTAATAAGTCCACCATATCACTAATATTTGTATTGCCAAAGCATTTGAATTTCAAGTGGTTAAATATTCCTCAGCTGATCTTGCCTGTTTTACATGAAAGTTGATGTGTTTGTTAAAGGAAGGAAATTATTCTGTTTGCTTAGATACAGACATTCTCATCCTGCTTCACATAAAGACGTTGGATTTTGTCTTTCAGACAGGATTAATATTAATCAGTGGAAGAATTTGTGGAGTTGGCCATTCACATAAACATGTAATTACTTGTCTCACTCTGCATGTGTCCTTGTGTAAGAGAGGGAGGGGGAGAAGGCAGGGATTATGCATTGGCTGGTCTTTTTCATGCATACTTGGCTTTGGGAGGTGTGGTTGAGCTTGACGTCACCCACTACGGAGTGTCACACCACAGACACAAAGTGGCTTCCGCTCTACCATCAGGATCATAAAGCAACACGGAGCATTTTTCTGTCAGGATGTGGCAAAGAGCGTAATTAGCACAGGAACTTGTCTTGGGCTACAATAGTAGAAGTCATGTTCTAGCTCTGTTTGTAGCTTTTATATTTTTTTAGACTGAACCAGTTGTTTTTTTAATTTATTTATTTTTTGACCATCTGGTAGAACAAGAAATGCCTACTGTGAGTAGGTACATAGGTTTTCGTACATCAAAGCGATTTAAAATTAGCAGGTAAGCCTCTGAGTTTTTTGTTTTGGCAATCTAAAAGTTGATTATTATGTGAATTCTTGTAAAAAAAAAAAAAAGTAAGTTACTTTTAGTTTATTTACATAATCAGTTAAGGTAGACATGTTTATGGGTCTGCGTTCATCCTTCAGTTTACTCTGTTCTTTCAGTTAATATGGGGTTTGTTTTCTGGTCAAGGACAGGCAGGCCATGGTTTTCAAAGATTTACCGACTGTGGAGTTATCCCCTTCGACACACACACACACACACTAATGCCCAGTCTGGCGTGCGTTTAAGATCACACGGAGCTGAATGGAAAGGATGAGCATTTGTTTAGTCTGAGTGCGGACGTAATGTGCATCATTAAAATGTTACAATAGGAAAAGGATGAACGTTTCCAGCACATCATAAAGATGAGCTTTTCTCTTGACAATACATATTTTAAACTTGAGTTTTCAGGGAGTTGAATTATTTCTCTCAACTATGTCTAAATGATTGAAAAGCAAAATGCCAACAGTTTCAGTAAAAGCTGCTGTTTTTAAAGACAGATTTGGTTTGGTGGTTTATTTATGTTTTGTGGTTTTACATATGACAGATGTTCAGTCTTCAGTTTAGCATTAAATGTTGGCCTTTCAACTTTTATTCTAGTTTTCAGTTGTTTTGGATTCCTATAGAATTGCAGTGGTAGAATTAACTGCACTCGCTGTGACAACCCCTGAAGAAGTAGCAGCCGAAAGGAGAGTAAACCTAAAATTTAAGAGGTTTAGAAGACGTGCAGTAGATTTTATCAGCAGATGTTGTAACTTGATGATTTGTGCATTTCATAGTGGTAAAAATGCAAGTACCATAATTCTGTTGTGACATGCCTGTTTATACAACAGTCTCCCCAGAACACATTCTGCATTCTCATATTTCCATGCAATGATTGAACATGTTTCTTTTCGTTTGCCCCTATCCAGCAGCTACCCAGTAGAAGGTGGTGGACTGCCAGCCAAAACCAAGAAGAGCAGGAGCACCCTGAGCAATGGCAGCGTCAAGAAGGTGGAGGCGAGGAAAGCCTTGAGTTTAGAGGCTGCCCAGCTCGAGATCCAACAGCAACACAAAACTCTCACCAGACAAGTTGCCATCAGGTAGGACTCAGGGAAACCTTCACAGCAACTGTAGCAAAATGTACATCACAAGACCTGCCTCTCAGCTGCTGCTCAGTCATGACACACACATGACTTCACACTCATTGAAAGCTTTGTTTTCATCACATGATTCAAATATTTGAAATATATTTGTGATAAACGATCAGATGAATGCTGGGCTGTTGCTGCCTGTCTGTTAGCATTTGAGGAGTGAATGAAAACATCAAGACAATAATGGAGTCATTTTCTCGTACTCTGCTGTGTATTTTTATTTAAGCTGTTCACGTGTAATTGGCTCTCCTGCAGTACTGCTGATACTCATAATGAGCTTTTGTTAGCTCATCAGTTAGTAGAGGATTGCCATGTTGGAAAGGCATAATTTGAAATGTGTTCATGTTGTGCCTCTAACATTGACAGCTGGGTTTGTGTCTCTGCAGGTCAGAGACATTTGAAGTTGACAGCAGAAGCTTCGACAGGACAGACGGTACCGGCACACAAAGTGTGAGTTCATCTCATCTTTTACTGTAAACCATGATGTCATTATCAGCAGGATATTTGTGAATCTTTAATATTTTATCCTTTAAATTTCAAAAATGAATATTCTTCTTGTTTCAGAGCTTCACAAAACACAACAAGACATTCCACAGGTTGTTTTCAGACATTCCTGAGAGTGAAGACTTAATACATGGTAAAATTTAATGAGATAAAAATCATTCTGAATGACGGCAAATTGGCCACATGACACTGAAATGTTTGCTCTGTCGTCCCAGCATACGTCTGTGCCCTACAAAGAGAAGTGCCATATCATGGCAGACTGTACATCACTGAAACGCATGCCTATTTTTATTCCTCCGTTTTGCTCAAGGACACCAAGGTAGGCCTGTTTTTGAGCCCGGCGCATATTTATCTAGCCTTGAATTGATTTCTATGTTTGATCCTTATGCATGTATTCTTTCCCAGGTTATAATTCCAGTTTCCTCCATCTGCACAGTCAAGAAGCAGAATACAGCTTTGCTGGTACCAAATGCCTTGTCGATTCGTACCAACGAAGGAGAAAAGGTCAGTTTATCACCTCCAGTCCATCAGTGTTGTGCTCAAAAGCAAATTTATTTATTTTTGAGAGATGATTTTATTAGATTTACTAGAAATATAGCTTATACAGTATTTTGTTTTCTTGTCATTGTTCAGTACCTCTTTGTGTCGCTGCGGAACAGAGAGTCATGTTACCAGCTGCTGCGCTCCATTTGTCCTCAGGTAGAGGTGAGTAGCTTGGGCCAAACATCACAAAGTACAAAAAAAAAATATCTGCTGCTGCGTTAAGACACTACAAACATTGAGGTTCTATTAGAGTTAGCTAATGGTTGTTGTGAAAGACTAAAAGTACAGAGTTTCCACTGCTTTGTTGCAACAAAGTTGCAACTTTCTTTGTCAATGAGTTTACATTTGTTTCCAATCTACTTCATTTTGCAACATACATGACACACGACAAGATTGCTTGGCCCATGTGGAAATGTAACCCAGGGTGAGCTGACTTGACATATGAACAAGATGTCTGTAATGGCTGAGGTGGTGAAGCTCGCAGCGTTACCTGAGGCATTTTTGCCTTACAGTGAAACTCAAGTTTGTATCACGAGTGTAAATTTTACTTTACACTTTACTTTACACAACAAATTAAACGCTTTGAGCAATGTCAGTTTAGTGTAACTGAACATAAAGACTAAACTTGTGCAACCAGAAATTCTAACATCTATCTACATATAAAAAACACAAAACAAAGCACAGCTGGGTTTAAGCATTAACCTTTTAATTTAAACATTAACCTTTAACTTAAACATTAGCCTTTTAATTTAAACATTAACCTTTAATTTAAACATTAACCTTTAATTTAAACATTAACCATTTATTTTAAACATTAACCATGCAATGTAATTATGACACAAAAAATGGAATATTTACTTGCAGTTCTCTTCGTACAGACAAATGTGTGGTAGTTCCAGTTTATCACTGCTGTATTCAGCTGCTCACAAAATCGGCCACAAGCTTTTATTCATCTTTTACATTTTGCCAGACTCCGTTTAGATTTTGCTAATGGAATAAACTGTATTCCACCATCTAAACACTCAGAGTAACGCGTGTCTGAATTACTGTACATGTTCTCCACTGATTGATCAGTTGCTGACAATCTGCTGGATTGATTGACAAGCTGTGTCATGTTGTGCAGAATACAAAAGTACATTTTATAAAAGTTCAGACTATTTGTCCGGAATCTAATCTATTTATTTTATTTTTTTATTTTTTTATTTCTCTTCCAGGACCGTAGCACAAACAGTAGTCCCATCTTCTCAGGCGAAAACAGCTTTGAAAAGAACAAACTAGTGGTAAGTTTCTTTTGTGGAAAAGGTCAAATAAAATGCAAAAAGAAATCTGTCTAAAGTTATACTAGTACACTTTACTGACGTGATTTAATAAGAATCCGTAGTATATGAAGGATCATTTAAATCACTTGCTTCTGAAGTAAACTTTTTATTTGTTTACTTTATTTTTGTCACACAGAACTCCAGCCAGTCCAGTTTGGACGACAGCTTCGACCACACAGATGGTTCTGGAACTCCATCTTTGCAGGACCAGCCTCACAGAGGTAGGTTTCAAAGCACTCTTGTACTTTGTGCTTGTCTGCCAAGTTTTCTTTTTGTTTTACTTTACTGGTGTAACAGATGTTTGCCATTTGTATTTTTTTATTTTTAGAAATTAAACGTGAGTCCTTTTTTAAGGCTTAAATAAATGCTCCTTTTGGATTTAAAAATCTAAACAAATGTTGTTTTGCTGCTGTTATCTTGTTCTTATTTCTGTAAAAGACAGTAGACATTCAAAGTTCAAGGTCTGAAAGAAGTTTAACATTGATTTGTCTCTTATCTCCTCCTCCTGTAGAAGCAGTGCCTAATGGAAACTGTTCAGCTTTCAGGAGCCTGCACCTGCAGGAAAGTGACAGCTCGTCCTCAGAGGAGCTCTCGGAGTCAGGTAGGACTTTATGTTCAAGCTGCCGTGACGGAGAACAAAAAACAGGCTGGATGCTGATGAATAGATATAATCTGAAATGGAAAGAGAGACTCATGATATTCATGCTTTGTTTACCTTCCAGGTGGATCGTGGGTGTGGAATGTGACGGAGAAAGCCAAGTCTCTGCTGGTTCAGAGAGAGGCCAGCACCGTCAACACCCTTCTCTTCATTTACTTGATTTTGTAAGCAGCACCATTTTTCTTTTGTCTGTCCTGTCTCCTCCCGCTCAGCTCTTTTTACAAGTTCCCAGCAACTCTGCAAACAAGGGAAAACCTTTAACGCTGTGAAAACTGAGGGAATTTGAACACTGGTTTGCTAATTAAAAAGATCTTTTAGAAGTTTTGACGTGTGCATGCATTAATGCTAGTGTTCTAGTATCGTGAGTCCACGCTGTGCTCCTACAGTGTACAAAGTACATGTATCCACACTGATTGGCCATGGTAGCTTTTTAGTTTCTGATGTTGTATAATTATATTGATGATTATTTTGTTTTCATGAATTGCAGGGAACCCTGTCTAATCCAAGGGTTTATCTTTAGTAATCTACTTCTCCCTCTGAAAGTCAAAATCCCTAAAGAAAAACGTTTGTTTTGTTTTTCCCCTGGTTACAAAGACGATTCTTTTAAAATCTATAATCTGTTATGACATTTGTAATTGATTTGTTGAACTGTTTACAATACGTTTACCTTAAGTTTTTTTTTTTTTTTTTTAATTTTTATTTATTTTTTTGTTTGTTTCTCATTGTTTTGTGTGTAGTTGTTTTAGAACAAAGTCTGGTGCAGCTGGTTCTAAAGTGTGAAATGTTATCGTGTTTCAGGGTTGTGCTGCTGCTTCTGTCTTCGGGTTACATCGGTCTGCGAATTGTGGCCCTTGAGGAACAACTAACATCCCTCGGTGCTCTGCCAGAGTTCACCTTACAGAACGGGTAAGATGTCTCCCTTTCATTTGTGTTTGCTTTTGTTGCTTTGTGCTGGACAGCTTATCGATGCCCCCCCCCAGTGAATGAACACAGGTGTATTACTAACACCTTGCTGCTGAAGTGAAACTTGGTAGGCCAAAAGCTTGCAGTAATCTCTGCTTTAGACTGAACTCTATGTGGTGCTTCCACCTGGTGGACAGATTTACATACTTCAGTTTGCGTGTTTTGTTTTGTACTGTATTTAGTTTTTGTAAATTAGCTGCATCTTTTTCACCTAAATCGTCTTAAAACTATGAGTACATGTATATAGATTTTATTATCATGTCATGTTTAGTGATGTGAGGCCCAATTTTTAGAATCAATGCTTAGATCTACAGTGACTTTTTGTACAATGTTGCTGTCTGAAGTTTTATACATTCTGTTAGAATTACAAAAGGCAAAAGTTTTTTCGTGGTGCAGGTGTGAAACTCAACCAAAATGGAAATTCACAAGTACCAAACTAAGATTGACCACAAAAGGAAGTGGGTGAAATGCAGTATGCAGCGACTACAAACACAAAGCTCATTCAAGAACGATGAGTTTAAGTGTTTGTGTCAAACAGCTGGTTTAGAGTCAAGTTTCTAACAAACCTCCATAACTTCAGCCAGTAATTTAACTGTAGAGTTGGTACAAGCCAAATCATGCCTGACTTTAACACTTTGGTTCTTCATCTTTTTGTAGTTTCTTGAACATTTGTGGTGCTTTCTTTTAAGTATCCTGATGCATGATCAATAATCCATATCAGTCAATATGTTTTAAGTGTTTGCTCCAGTATGTCAAAGTACTTTGGCATTTCCTCTTAGCTTAGTCATTGGAAAACCACTTAAGCTGAAATGACATCAAGATTCTCTAACAGTAGTTTTACCGAAAAACTAAAGTTTTGTCATTCTTGTGATACATTCTGGTATTTATTTTATTTCTTTTCCTACAAAAACTGTGTTCGTCATTGTTGCGCTGATCTTACAGCTTTTGTTTCTCTCAACAGGTATCGTAAAGAAACGTAACAGTCGGCAACGGAGAGCAAGATTGGTGGACTCTTGACTGGAAGATCTTCTCAGCAGAATTCAAAGGGCAACCTTTAACATACTCAGACTTTGATCTCAACATGGCCTGTGCTGTTACACAGAGGAAGGGTGGCCAACCTGTGCAATTTCAGAGATGTTAACTTGAAAAGCTACACTTCCTCCTTGTGCGGTAAACTAAAGGACATGCCACAGCTTTGTCACCCAGAGCCAAGCCAAAACTGTTCTCACACTGCCTGGTTGCAGCGTGACCGTTAATACCAAAGCCAAATGGCTCAAACCCTGCAAGGTGCCACACTAGCCAAGTTGTCGGGTACTTGCAGAAAGTGTTCCACATCTGAATTTTTCTGTTGCCCATTGTCCTCTTCTCCTTGAGCATGCAGTCTGAATAGGGCTATACCAGTCAGCATTAGCCTGCTGTAGTGCTTTTTACTGCACCTCAATACTGGAGACATAGTGCTATGCATAGCCAAAGATGCGCACAGTGCACATCTTTTGCATGAGTGCACGGGGATGACTTTTTCTATCTCTTATCTAACCTCTTATCGTTAAACTGTATGTTCAGTCCTGTCTCCATCTTTACATTCAGAAAGTTTGGGGTTCAAGTGGTTTTTAACTTTTCTGATCCGGTGTGGGATGGAATGACTAAAATCTTCAATGTAGATCAACCCACCGAGGCTCCATGATTTCCTGATGGTCTTCTATCTCTCAAATCAGTAATGATTGCAGTATTCCTTTCCTCGTCTTTGGCATGATTTAAACTTGTTTGATGATCATTGCTCAGTTTTCCTTCCAGTCTCTGCTGGATGAATGCATCAGTGCACAAGTACTTGGCACAATAAGACACAAAGTTGTCTCAAAGGCGTAGACCTCTTTTCTCAAGGGTTTTCCATGACTTTAGTCTTCGACATTGGGTTTGAATTCTGTCTGGTTGAAATGTTTTTTAACTATGTGCCGTCTACCAGGAAAATTAGCATTTGTGCTAAAGCACAAACCCTTCAGAGACGGGCGTCTGGAGGACTAATCACTGGTAATGTATTTTAATGCATGTGTCTGCAGGTATCGACACTCAACTGAAACCGTTCATACATTGTTGCTCTTGTCATCAGAGGAAACTTTCTACCCACATTTCCTGTAAGGTCTTGAATTTTCAAAAGCAAAGCAAATGGTCCTAAAAGGAAATTTCAATATGCAACAAAATATGCATGAAAAAGAAGTAATTTATGTCTGTGTGCTGTTTTTAAGTGAAGCTTTCGTGTTGGTCGGGAAGAAACGGTTTTAAACGAAATAAGAAGTGAGGAACAGCTCAAGTGAGCGAGCGCACTTTAAAAACTTGTTGTGCCTGTCGCAATCTAACACGACTGTTTGATGGGGGGGGGGGTGAAAAGCTGGCATTCTGTGTGATTTGATGGTGCTCAGTTTTGTTTTACATATTAATTTCACTCAGGGTTTGTTGGCACAACCTGCCATTTGGTTTTAGCTGTTCCAGCTTGTCATTTCATCGTCTAATGTTCATGATGGATTCACGTTTTGCACCTCTTTGTTCCTCGACTTCTTTACGAGGGGGAACAAAAGTCCTCGACCTAAAATGAACTGCATTGAGCTCCTCAGAATGCTTGCTGCTTCTTTCTTCCCCTCATTTGATTTTGTTTTTTTAACCCAACAAAGCGTGTCCATACCATATTTCAACATCTGTAGTGAGTGAATCAACTTTTGCTACATCCTCATCCAGAAGTGTCGTAAATAATGCAAATGTTTTTACCAAACCACAAACGTCACTGGGGGGCAGCACTCACACACTGTCCTGATGACCATTTCAACACTCTGGGTGAGGACCATTTTTGTGTGATTTTGCACTATTTAGAATATTGTAAATAATTTTCTACCAATTGTTAATGTCCTTAAATCTACTATGGCTTTCTCTGTATTTATTCGCATTCTGTGTAATTTAAAGTAATCTCTGGGAGATTACTTTGCTATTGTAAAATAAAACAAAAGTTTGGAAATAATATTGAGCATCTTGTTTATTTTTCCCATTTATTATTCCTGCTTGAATGAACACTGTACCTGGACTTGGAGTGTCATTCAGTTTATTCATTAAATATGCTGACTTTTTTTTTTTAATACTGTGGTTAAAAGGAAAAGTCAATAAAATTACAATTAGTAGTTGTCAAATTTAAGAAGAAATGTTTTTGTTTTTCAAGTACAGTAATACCCTTTATATTTTTTGACCATGGGATGGCAGTATAAGACTGAACTGAAGGATGGAGAGTGAGGGAGTGAGTAGCATGTCTTAAGAAAAATTGGAGGGAGGCCCCTTGACGTGACATGTGCTCTCTTTCCTTCCTGTTTTTTGGTTCTCAAAATGGTGAGCACTTGTGTGGTTTGTGCTCTTTAGCATAGCATTTTTCACACAAAGCTAATAAAAAAATCAGTAAACAAGTTTTCAGCTTCTTTTGGCAGAGGTAAAACATTTTAGACCAGGGGTCTGCAACTTTTAAAGAACTATGCAGACCTATGTATTTTTTTAATTGTGGAAAAATTAAGTACAGTATAGAAATAAAGCAAAAAGTTAAAGTGAGTATTTGTAAATTAAATGACAGGAAAACAGCTACTATTGATGTTTGTATAACAACCAATAAAATTCAATTTTGTGTTAGTTTTGGTCGAAGCTTGAAAGAGCCACTACAGAGGGACCAAAGAGCCGCATGTGGCTCCAGAACCTTAGGTTGCCGACCCGTTTTAGACGAAGGCACAGGTATAAACTGAATTTTGGAGCTTCGACAAGACAGGGTTTTTCCCTCAGGTCAGCCTGTTAGCTTGGCTCATAGCTTTGCTTCTTAGCTTGGCTGCTCTTTAACGATCCAAAAACTTCACTTTTGGATGGTTAAAATGGATTTTAAAGCGAATGGGAAGGGTCAGTGAAGAGCACCGGTGTTGAGCTTTTTGTCATCCAGTGTCTTCAGTAGGAGAGACACAAAGAAACAAAGCCAATAAATGAAAATTAGCTCGATAATTTTAATTTATCATGCAGCTAATGATGTATCGTTTATCGTGACAGGCCTATCAATACTGTAAGGACATCGCAAAAAAAAAAAAAAAAAAAGGTATGTTGAAAGTCTAATCAACACTGATCTAGATTTAACGAGTTTCTTTACTGTGTGTTAGAAGTTCCAGAAATCTGGGGCCAAGATGGGGTAGAGGCAGGGCAGCTGACCCAGGACCCAAAAGCTCCAGGCTCAATCCCCAGCCATGATCCCACATGCGTCTCTGAGCAAGACACCCAATCACCAATTGCTCCCCAGCAGCCTACATAGCTGCCCACTGCTCCACCTGGGTGCATCCTAGGTGCAATGGATCAAACCCAAAGAACTTCATCATTGAATGGGAACATGCAATCATGACAACACATAGCACGTCGCTTTTATGTAAATAAACTGTGCAGAGTTGTTCCTGGTTGGCTACTTAGCCTCATCTAGTGGAGAATCTCTTGCACTGAAAAACTGCAGCAAAACAACCCCGCTACTTTTACCATGACTAAACTTGATTTGTTAAAGATTCAGTTCTGTAAAAGTCTGAATAGGTGAAAATGCTTTAAAATCAGATTAGTTACACCTTCGGTCATTGCTTTGTCATTAAATGTATTCTTAAAAAGTGTTTTTGTCCAAAGGTAATTCACCCACAGTGCAAAGTGTCTCGTTATTCTATAAAACTGGCAAAGCAAAAAGTAAAGACGCTGTTTGGAATCAAAAACTATTGCAAAAGTGCACTGAGTCACAATTAAAATTAAAGCCGCAAGCGGCATTGAGGCCCTCGCAGGAAAGCGCCGCTCCGGCCTTATTGCGGCGTCCGCGGGAGCTGCAGCTCGTCCTCTCTGTAGCCACCTCGAACGCAATCGTTTCCATCCCGCACCCATTCGCAAAGTACAGTTAGCGATTACAGTTTCAGACTTGTATTATACGCAGGCGGAAGCTGGAAACGTGACCCAATAATCGTGAGTTT
>JARVGV010000861.1:14008918-14020502 GCA_031762435.1 Hypsolebias longignatus
CTTTCTACGTGAAACTAAGGTCAATGCGGAGGGTAGTTTGAAAATTTCTAGGTGGCGCTCTTGAGCCGTTTCTGTTGGGATTTTTGCCACGCCCTTAAAATACGTAAATTTTCACCAGACCTGATGCAACCGCAAAATTTGGTGAGTTTTTGGATATGATAAAGCCCCCAAAAAGCCAATTCATTTGGCGGAAGAATAAAAAAAAAAAAAAAATAAAAAAATAAAAAAATAATAAACACTACAATTACAATAGTCCCTTGCAGGGCTTCCCTGCTCGGGCCTAACTATACAAGATGTTCTGATTCTGTGTTTTATTCTAGTGAAAGCAGTTGTGACTTTTCCATCCTGCTCAGCTGTCCGGGTTGTTTGAAGGAGCCAGTTCTGCACTGGTCTGTCTGTAAGCGCAGAGTTGAAACACACCTAAAAGTGGAAGAAAAAAAAAAGTTTGTTTTAGATTTATATTCCATAGGACATCTTCAAATGCAGTTAATCAGGCGTGATGTGCTGAAGACTGGTTAAGCATCTCCAAAGTCACAAGCACACAAAAGGCATGGCTTGTACTTATAGCAGGACGAAATATGTTTGATAGCAACTAAAACAAAGCAGCTATTCTGATAAGGGGCCGAGATGGTGTAGAGGCAGGGCAGCTGGCTCAGGACCCAAAAATCCCAGGTTCTATCCCCAGTCAGGGCAGCACACCTCATCCCCAAAATGCCTCCGGGGGCCCTCAATAGCAGCCCACTGCACCACCTGGTGGTGGATGGGCTAAATGCAGAGACTAACTTCATCATTGTATGGAAACATACAGTCATGACTTGTGTAACATTACAGTATTATTATTATAAGATGCAATTAAAAAAATGTTGTCCTTTCTCAAAATAAATAAATAATAAAAAAAAAAAAACCTGCTGCAAAAGCCAAAACGACAGCAACCCAGCCGATGATGTAAGACCAGGAGAAGCGCCAGTCCACGAAGCGTTTGCCAAAGAAAGTGACGGTCACACCGGTGTAAATTGCCAAAGCCAGAAGAGCAAGAAAACCTGGTATAAAAACACAAAAGCTGATATTAGTTTAAAAAAAAAAAACAGTGCTGAAAAGAGCCGCGCTTGATCCAAAACGCTCCTGAAGGCCATGACGTCACAACGCATCAGCAGCCTCAGTCAGACATTTATTTTTGGGACAGTTCCTGGTTACCTGACAGGACCAGAGCGATGCCACCTGTACGGACTCGCTTGTTCTTGGTGCCATTAGTGAACGCACTCAGGCCCAGAACGATGCCAGCAAAACAGCTCAGCACTGCCAGCAGCATGAAGGCCCGTGTAGCATCCCAGAAAGCTGGACGGCAAACACACAATGAACGTGCACTTAAAGTCCAGATCCTGATAAGTGGGTTTAGAACTTAACAATCCACATACATTTACAGGGACTTCTTTAAGTTTTCTAACCTTTCTGAACCTCGCGCCTCTTGTCAGATACTCACCCACAGCGATGGTGTGTGCATGGCATTTGTGGTTGATGCAGAACCTCCAAAGGCCCTGATTGGCTGAGCTGCCAGAGTATCGATACTGCATCCAGAAGTCTGTTGCTGTGGAAACGATGAGAAGCACGAGTGTGGCCACGCCGCACAGAGTGCCTCCTCCTGCTAAAGTGTACAGCATCGTGGAGAGGACTTGGAAAACACTGTCCTTTTAAACATTCAGCAGCTGTTCAGGAAGTAGAGGACAAAAAATAAATAAATCACAATACTCCACCTTAGTTACTCTTGAGCTGTGAAATTCTCCACTAAAAGCTGAAAACCAACTCTTTTTGTCTCCTACTAGTAAATGCTTAAAACTGGATTTTTTAAAACCAGTGAAATAAATGACCACATCTTAAAAATAATTTAATTGAACCTTTCTGATGAAATGACACTTTTCAAAGTGCTGTGAAATCAGTTGCAGCCAACAGGTCTGACAATAGGCCTGCCTGTCAGGCAGATCAGAGCTTTTGTTCACCACTAATTCCCCTCCAGGCATCACAAACTGCTGTTCCAAAAGAAAGTCAGCACTGAGGCCCTCTGTCACTCAGCCAGCAACATTTCATAGGCTGATGTAAACTCTTCTTCTCCTTGCATCTTTTTAAAATAGCCAAAGTAAGCCAATGCACACCGAAGTTCACCTTATATCAAAAAGTATTTAACAATGAGAAACCACTGATAATGAGGTCATGCTACGAAACTGTACAAATATTTGCCATAAAGAGGAAATGAACCGATCCTCAATCTCTGTCTCCTATAGTCAGCTTCAGATGCTCTCTGACTCCTGAAAGACAGTCTCATCCTCCTGATTGTGCAGTAAATACACATTCTGTGTAACTCCAGATGTATTTTATCTCTCACCTTAAGTTTGGCGGGTCTCGCTCGAGGGTTGCTGCCTCTAACTGTGCCTATCCTTTTTAAGCCCGCTACCTCGGTCCGTCATTGTCCAGGAAACAAAGGGGGGGAATGATCGAGTGCAGCATGTGAGTGATGGCAAATCCCCTCGCCGCCATAACCTCCATCACTCTGTCACCCCACACTCTCTCCCCCCATGCATTTCATCTTGTTCATTGCATAATTTAGTTTTTTATGTTACTGAACAATAATGCATAGGCTTTTTTTTTTTTTTTTTTTTGTAAATTGAAAAGCATCAAGTGCATACAACCCATGATTTATTTACCTAATGTCAAAGTTTGTGCTCATTGTCCAGGTAAAAAAAAAATCCAACAAAGTTCAGTCAGGTCATCTGGAGATTTTTTTTTTTTTTTTGGTTGAAATATTTTGTCCTTCATCCAAAGGACTTCATTAGGAGCCACAGCAAACTCAGTCCCATAAGTGGTTTACTCACATAGTGGGCCAACCAGTTTGCTGGTGATAAGATGGCTTCTTGGGCATGCCCCGTTGACTAATCTGAGGCAGCCAGAGCCAAAATGGTTCAAAACATCAAAGTTCATGCTCAATAATCCAGTTTAAAAAAAAAAAAAAGGTCAGTCAGGTCATCTGGGTTTTTTTTTTTTTTTTTTTTTTTTTTAGATGTTTCATCCTTCATCCAAAGGACTTCATCAGTCCGATGAGCCACAACAAACTCAGTCCCACAAGCAGCAAACCCACACAGTGGACCAACCAGTTTGCTAGTGATAGGATAACAGGGCGAAGCCCAGAAACCATCTTATGACCATAAAATTGGTTGGTCCACTATGTGAGCCGATGAAGTACGTTGGATGAAGGATGAAATGTCTCAACAAAAAAATAAACTGTCAAGATGACCTGACTGAACTTTGTTGCATTCATCTAATGGTTTTGTTACAACATATTCTCTTTGACGTGTTTTTTTAAAACTATCTTTATTGAAAAGCAAGTCGAAATGTGAGACAGCAGCTTTTTTTTATTGTTTTAACAGCGTGAACATAAACATTTTGTGATTCAGACATTTGTACCACACAAAAGCATGAATGGATTTTAAAGCAGCACGGCTGGACACCAACACTGTGTGTGCAGAAATAAAAAAGCACATAAAACCAGTGAGAGATGAAATCTGCTCCTTGATTGTGGAAATGAAAAGTGACTGGATTTGTTCATTTCACACAAAGCTGTCCTGCAACGTTCCTCTTGTTAAAGCCATTGGTTTGATTTTAACCTGGTGGTTTTCCTTCAATGCACAGATCATTTTGTGTTATAATTAAACATTTTGTCACCGGTAGTTTCAGTTCATTTAACAGTAAATTTTACCATTGTGGTGCATAAAAAATTAGACATTTTTTAATTTTCATACTACTTTTTACACAAATAAACTACAAATTTATCACTAACAAATGTGACTCAAACTTATTTAAAGTCCATCTTAACCTCATCAGCAGTTCATTTAGAACACGACTGATTCAGGAGTTTTCAAGTGCGCTTCTGCACCATTTTACTGGTAAATAATGTCTAAAGATATGAAGGGCTTTAGAATGATTTGTTTCAACAGTGTAGTTTCAATAAGAAATGTTATGTTTTGTTAAAAAAAAAAGAACTCCAGTGCAAAAGTTTTCATGAGGTGGTAGTATCATGTTGTGGGTTTACGTTGTTGCATCAAGGTTAAAATTGTTTTCTATTTAATGTAAAAAAAAAAAAAACAGATCAGAGGTAAACGCTCAGATTTTTAACTGGTTTGAAATCTGACATTATGACAGCTTTACAGGGATTAAAATTAGTTTAAAAACATCCAAGCTCCATCTTACAGATACCTAAACATGTCCACCTTCACTCTAAATCGTTGTTTTTAAAACCCGATGGTGTGAACCTCAGTGCATTAATGTCAAACATGAAAAGTTGTTTGCTAAAAATCTAATTATTTATTTATTTTTTTCCTGGCACACTTCCTGTTTGCTTTACTGTCTATTGAAGTGTCAGACATAGAAACTCCCTGTTGTACACACAAACTGATGACATGTTGTTTACACACTTTACAGTTGACAAGGCATATGAGAAAATATATTTAAATACTTACAATAAAATAAACAGTCTCAGTGAACTCGGACGTCCAAAACTCTTTACAACTGTTACAAAAAGGCACGTTATGATATGCATAACTCAACATGGAGTCTAGGCCCAGCTTGTGATAGAAAATATAGGAGTTGCATCTTAACAAACTTAATGTTGCAATAATTGTTCGGTCCTTATGACGGTCATTTTCTTTTTTCTTTATGCTTTGAATAAACTGTGCCTGCATTCATGGGAGATAATATAAACTCATTTTAGAGTGTGCTTGCAGTGAACTCCTTCATGTCTTCTAACAGAAAGTATGTGTCACTTAACTTCTTTAGTTGTGTTTTAATATTTGAGCTGCATAAAAAAAAATCACACTCTGAAAGGAAACGAGAGAATATTTCCCATGTACAGTATTTAAAACTCAAATTAACCCTTGAACAATGACGTTGTTTTTTTTGTAGAAAGACACGCACAGTAGCATTCAAACACACACACACACCTTCCGGCAGCTGTTTGTGATCCTATAATGGAGTGATGGTAAACACTGTGCTCTCGTGCCGACTGCTACTCATTAGTTGACTTTTAAGGGCTCTGAGCCCAGAGGACGACAGTTCGATCGGCCGACGAGGAGAGGAAAGTTTGGTCGTGCGGGTGCCACCTACACTGGATCACTTTGTCCCAGTGCTCCCCTGCCAGTGTCTGAGGGAGGGGCTTCGTCAGGTCACCTGGGATTAAAGTAAGACAAACAACCAATCAATCTGAGCCTAAAAAAATGTGCGGTTAAATACAAAACAGCAGTGAAAGGGGCTTGAACGCACCATTAAACTTCAACTCTAGGATGAGTTGCCAAAATAAATGTTAAAATAATTAATAACTAAATAATGGATTTGTGTGTGTGTGTGTGTGTGTGTGTGTGTTCTTCATTTTAATTTAGGTCTTAACACCTTGCAGGTCGCTGACGATGATTTTGTTGTCATAAGAGCCAGTGAGGAGATGATGGGCTCCGGGGGAGAAGCGAACAGAGCGGATGTCACTGCTGTGGGGGCGACAGGTCTGGACAATGCGTCCTCCTCTGATGTCATACAACATGCAGGTACTGTCCTCCTGTCCCGTGGCCAGCAGGCGCCCGCTGGGGTCTACAGCCACAGACGCAACTGCGCTTCCTGTGTAGAACAAGAGCACTACCTTAATACAACTGTGGCTGCAGATTTAATCTGTACATCTAAAGCTGCAAAACTTTATTTACCAAAAGTACTAATATTACTTATTGTAGCTCGATCTTCCAAATGTTGTTTATTAATTAATGTAATTGTAAATGTAAATTTAAATGTAATATATTAATGTAAATTTATGAATTTTCTTCTATTTATCAAAGTTCATGCTCAATAATCCAGGTAAAAAAATCCACAAAGTTCAGTCAGGTGACAGGTCATCTGGATGGTTTCTTTTTTTATTTACTTTTTTAGATGTTTTGTCCATCCAAAGGACTTCATCAGTCCAAGGAGCCACAACAAGCTCAGTCGCACAAGCAGCACATTCACATAGAGCCAACCAGTTTGCTGATGATAAGATGGTTTCTTATCACCAGTTCATAAAAAAAAAAAAATTAAAAAAAATTTAAATAATAAACCGTGCAGGTGACCTGACTGAACTTTGTTGGATTTTTTTTTACCTGAATTATCGAGCATGAACTTTGATGTTTTGAACCGCTTTGGCTGTGGCTGTCTCAGAGGAGTCGACGGAAGGAGGGCGGGCCTCAGAAATCATCTTATCATCATCAAACTGGTTGGCTGACTATGTGAGTGTGCTGCTCATGGGACTGTTTGTTGTGGCTCCTCGGACTGATGAAGTCCTTTGGATGAAGGACGAAACGTCTCAACAACAACAAATAACAAACTGTCCAGATGACCTGACTGAACTTTATTGGGTTGCTTATTGCTATTGTTGGTTGTGATTTGGCTCACCGGATCCGTGAAGAGTTGTGCCCACCACCCGAACACAGCTCGGCACCCGCAGGTCCCAAAACCGGACTGTCTTGTCCTGTGAGCCAGAGGCGATCATCCACCCTCCCCATGTATACAGAGTCAGAATGTGACCTGCTCAAATATCACAGCAATAAAAACACCACATGTATGTCTTTGTTTAACCGAGACGTTCTTAAGCTTGATTTATGTTATTTAAAACTGTATTTTTCTCCACAATGTTTCTAAAAAAGCGCCAACAAACCAGTGTGTCCGCTCAAGGCGTGCAGGCCTTGCCCTCTCTGACAGTCGGTGGTGTATATGTTGCAGTCTCCAGCTCCGGCACTGATAAGGATAGACCCCCCACTCTCTGGGCCCTCCATGAAGGCTAGGTCCCTGATGGTACCGTCGTGCATGCTGAATTCCAGATCTGGGCCTACACAAGCAATCATTTGAGACTTCAACTCCCTTTCATGGGTTTTGGGCTTTTTAAACTCTGCAGATGTTTTGCATGTTAAAAAATATACAAGTGACAGAAGAAATCAAATGAAAGCAATAAACGCACCCTGAATAGACCAACAGTACCTGTGGCATTGTATGTGTCTGCGTTGAATGGCAGCACCTTGACATATTTATCATTAGAGCCCGTAGCCAACAGTTGTCCACAGTGGCTCCACGCCACACAGTAAATTGAGCCTTTGTGATGTTTATTTCGTCTGAAGCGGACCACTGGCTGCTTGACACCCCCAGAACCACTAAAGGAGCAAAGCAATTAGAGAGGATGCAATACTGTTTGGTATGATTTTCTCCAGTAGTCCCTCACTTATCGCAAGGGTTACATTCCAGACACCCCCACAATAGGTAAAAATCTGCAAAGTAGGGTTGTTTTAATGTTATTTTAAGGCTTTATAAACCCTTCCCACGCTCTTGCAACGTTCTTAACAATGTTCTAAACTCTCTAAATACCCTAAAAGAGCACAGCAAAAGAGAGCAGACAGACTGATACTATGGTTACTGAGCCAATCCGACTGGCCATTGGGAGCACCAGGACATTTCCCGGTGGCCTGGCCCGCTCAATGATCATCGAGGGGCTGGACTAATGGCTCGGATTGAGTTGCACTTGATTATTTCAAATGAACAATCCATTCTACATGTGCAGCTCACTCAGGCATAAGACAGACCCCCTCCTTTCTTTTTTCGAGGCTGTCTGCTGCATACTCACCTATGACAGACAGCCACAGAAAGATAAAGGAGGTGTTGTGTGTGTGTGTCTGCCTGAATGAGACACACTCAGCTGTGCTCAGCCACTTTCTCTCTCTCTTTTTAAACTGATTCACTCTTGTTTTTCCACCTAAGCATTTTCTTCGATATTCTACCTTTATTCATCTGATCTGTTCATCCCTGCTCCCTGAGCAGTAGCAATGGGGAAAGACAGACCCTGCCCCCGTCCTTTCTTTTTCCGGGGATGTCTGTTGCACGCCCGCCTGTGCCAGACAGCCTCAGAAAGAGAAAGGAGAAGTCTGGGATGGGGTCTGTCTTTCCCCATCGCCAATCATGTGTCGTGTACAATCCTACATTAAAAACCTGTGAAAGAGTGAGACCCCGAAAGTTGAACTGCGAAGTATCGAGGGACTACTGTACAGCAAGTTTAAGAGATGAATGAAACGCTCACTTTTGCACAATTTGAACAAAAAATACTGATATTAATAACATTATGGGTACGTTTGCTTTCTCAGTAATTAAACAACTTCTTTTGCCATGTGTACATGGTGCCTACCTGGGGCTCAGTGTTTCTGGGTATGCACACACTCTCAGTGTTTTGGAGTTGGAGCCAACAGCATACAGCGCTCCAGATGGATGAAAAGCCACAGCGCGCACGGCCTGTGTGTCCTCGAGCTGACTCACCTTCACAAACTGTGTTTTGGACTTTCCTAACTGAAAAAAATCAGAAAAAAAAAAAAAACTCCTTAACCCTGTTTTATGTGTCGAAACAATTCAAATCTGTTTTAGTATTTAAGTATTTAGTGTATATCTTAGATCCTTGTACTGTATACTGTTTCTTTTTATACTTTATTTTTGGGTGTAACTGGGACCTCAAGTACACAATTTCGTCCCACCTTATGTACCAAATGTGATGCGAATGACAATAAAGAAAGTTGAACCTTGATGAGCTATAAAATATGAAGTTATTACACTCAGAATGATCATGCAAGTGATTTAAAAACAATAAAAATAGTACATTTCTTGACTTTTTGTCTTACCTCATGCATGTTTCGTGTTGTCGCCGAGCCACAATCATCTTGAGCTGTGGTGGCTTTGATTCTTTCAGCGCTGACAAAAAACATCCGTGTTTAATTGTACATAATCTCTTTACAATCCCCCCCAAAAAACGCAATATTGCACATAAAATTCATTGGGATTTTTTTTTGGCAATAAAGCAGAGAGGTTTATTTTTAATGACCAACTAATGAAATACAAAATGCAATATTAATGAGGTAGCACTAAAATCCTTGCTTATACGCAAGTTATTTTAGTGGATTTATCTGTGTAATCTGATATGAGACACTTGCAGAATCTCACCTTTGACTTTTAGGAAGTGTGGACTCATTGAGTGACGACAAGCCGTGGTTCTCAGAGCTGCAGCTCACCTCACCTGCCTTTTCCCTCAGTGGCCCTTTTTCAGTGCTGTGTTGGTCATTCATTGTCCTGGAGTTAGAAGTGCTGCTGTTTCCTGTCAGACCGTTCCACTGCTGGCCCAGATTTGACATAGCTTCCTCTCCTTTGGGATCGATAACGACATTCATCTCCTCCAACTTCTGAATGGATCTAAACAAAAGATGTCATCTCCTGCACCACCACTCCCGCCTGTGTTACTGATCGTTGAAGTTCGGCTCCCTCACCTGCTCAGGAACGTCTCGGTGAGGTTGTGTTGGGCTCCGTCCTGCGGCTTGACGCCTCCCTCCAGCAGCATCTGCTGATAGAGCTGCTTCTGCTGCTGCTTCTGTTCCAAGTGCTGCTGCACACGGAGCCGCTGCCTGTAATACTCCTGGATGTGCTCTGTGGATTCACAGAGCTGAACACACAAACACACACAGACTCTGAGCCAGAGGGACATAAAGAAGTCGTGGAAATCGTGGGAAAATACATGTTTTTAACATCTTTAGCAGGCGTTGCAATCTGAATATTTATTATTCCTCGTCAAACTTTTTTTTTAAGAGCCACTACTAACAATGTTTCAACTCCCAAGGCCTTGGCCTCCATCATGCATCCCATAAACAAGTGTTCAAGGCCCTCGTCACATCCGACCAGTCTACAGTTTTATTCCCCCCAACATGCACACAAAATAATCTCATCTTAAAGTACTTTGCTCCAGTAGATGAGAAATGGGATGCATAAAGATGAGCGATGATGGGAGCGAGCGGGCCATCGTGGGAATGACCACACATCAAACCAGATTATGTGCTTCCAGTGTCCATGATCTACGCCTCCTTCTCTGGGTACAGCGAGGTGCAAGAGCTTCATACACAGGCATGTTGGAGAATTCCGACAAGATTTATGGACTGAGATCAAGCAGTTCAGGGGCTCGGGGGGTGGGGTCAATTTGACATCATCTGCAGCACTAAGTTCAGACTGACTTTGACTCAAGTGACCAGAGAAAAGTGCACGATGAACCACTCCTGACGCTTTATTATTTCAGCAACAAAATTAAAGGTCTTACATTCCTTGCAGGAGGGTCAAACTCACTTACAAAAGGGGGCGAAATTAAAACCTTTTTCAAATTAAGGGCCAGTTTCAGCATCTACATTAACTCACGTAAGATACCCAACATCTTTTCTTGGTTGCAGGTTCCTCAAAAAAAGAGTTTGATCGGTCTCATTCTCTATTGCACTTTTGACATCATAATCAAAGATTACTGGAAAAAATCAAGTAAAAAAAAGTATTTTACGCTTAACAAATCATCTTGGAGGCCAGATAAGATGTCAACGAGGGCCACATTTGGCCCCCTGGCCTTAAGTTTGACGTATGTGTCTTAGAGGAATCCAATATGATATTATATTACCTCCGGTGTTTCTGTGTTGCAGGGTGGTCCGCCATCTTTTCCAGGAGTCAGAGGGGTGCGCTTGGTGTTGGGTCCATCCACCAATCTCTGTGGGTGCTTTCTAAAGACCAGAAGAAATAAATAAATAAATAAACAAGCAATATGAGTTACTAAAGTCAGTTTGTCAGCATATTTCAGAAAAAGTAAATGGACTGTACTTATATAGCAACGTTTTACCTCATCAAGATACTCAAAATGTTTTACATTACAATCTGTGCCCTCCACTGCAGGGGGAATTGAACAGCCAACTCTTGCATTGTAAAATGACTGCTCTAACCACTCAGCCACAGCTGCCCCCCAAAAAAGTAGAAAAGTGTTTTGAAGCTAAAAATAAAACAAGTAATATTTATGATTAGTTTAAGACCTATAAATTTGAAATCATCCTACTTTTTTAAGTTTAGTTTTACAGGTTTCTTGCTTTAAAAACAAAGGGTTTCAGATTATGTAGGTTGATTTTAAAGAATTAAATGCCATTGTTATTTAAAACTTGACTAGATTGTAGCCAAAGTAAAAACTATGAAATAAACCTAAACGTTGTTCTGAACTATATCAAATGGTCCAGTAGTTTATCAAATATTTTATTTATTTATTTACATGTATTTATTTATTTATTTACATGTATTTATTTATTTATTTAAAAATATATATTTACAAAACCATATTAATAATAAAAAAATTAATCAAATACACTGATAAACTATCTAAAAATACAGGTATGTACACAAAACTTTTATCTACATACTTCACTTGACAAATCTGAGGGGAAATGTGCATCAATACTGTGAAATTGTCTAACAGATGTTTCATGGACGCTGCCATTGCTATACCTGTTTTCAGAATCTTCTGCTGTTTTTGTTAGTGAACAAATGCTAATTGTGTTTACAACTGTTCACAAATTTTCCTTATATACATTTTTATTTTAAGGACACTAACAATCCATATGAGAAAGTAAAATGTGCAGAAAGTTTGTTTTCTCAGTCATCCAGGTATATAACAACAAAAAAGGTTGAATCATGTCATCTGGACTTCGTTTTTTTG
>JARVGV010000861.1:14020602-14040447 GCA_031762435.1 Hypsolebias longignatus
GGATGAGGGGCGAAACGTTTCTTTTTAACAAAAAAACGAAGTCCAGATGACATGATTCAACCTTTTTTGTTAAAATGTGCAGATTTAATTTCTTACTTTATCATCTGTCTTTATGACACTAAAATGATTTCCTTCAAACATCTTAATATCAAACTGGCGTGTTTCACTTGATCATACAAATTTGTTATTTACTGAAGTTCTGCAGACGTGTTGCATTCAATCCCAATAATCCAGAACTCTAAACAACACAACTAAAGCTGTCTAAGGTTTGCTCGTCACCTCTCAGGTGAATCATCTTGCTGATGCAGATTATTCTCCACTAGACTGCGGCTCAGAGCAGACTTCATGTTGCTCTCCATGCTCCTCTTATCCTGAGCTGCCAGCCCATGGGACAGGCCGTCCAGGGCCGGGTTGAGGGATCTGGACATGTAGGTGTCGGCTGAATGAGGTCTCTGGTGAAAGGGTGAGGTCGGACACGGGGACAGACGGTTGATTAATGGAGTCAAGAGGTCAGCGTGTCCAGCCTTGCTGGGTTTCACCAGGCGGTCCACGTGAATATTGAGGGTCTTTTGCTCAAAGGAACACGTGAAAGCGCTTGAAGAGAGGTTCTGCAGCCAGGAGAACAACGACAAATCTAGCTCGTCGCAGCCGTTTCCGCAGAGTAAATCCACACCGAGCAACACCTCACCCTCTCGGATCTCCTCACCTGTCGCTTTACTCTAGAACGAAATAAAAAACACATGTTGATGCTTTGAATCACAATTAAACTTCAATTCAATTGCAATTTCAATTTTAAGGAATTATTACTTGTTTTGCAAACTTTGAGCCTCATAATTTTCATACAAAAATAAGTTCACCTTCATTTGAAGCTGGTCAATACTGTATATCCAACAAAGTCCAGTCAGGTCATCTGGATGTTTTTTTCTTTTTTTTTTTTTAGATGTTTCATCCTTCATCCAAAGGACTTCATCAGTCTGAGGAGCCACAACAAACTCAGTCCCACAAGCAGCACACTCACTTATTTGACCAACCATTTTGCTGGTGAGGCGATGGTTTCTGGGGCTCGCCCTCTCCCCTGTCGATTCCTCTGAGACAGCCGTAGCCAACGTGGTTCAAAACATCAAAGTTCATGCTCAATAATCCAGGCAAAAAAAAAAATCTGATGTTTTGAACCACTTTGGCTATGGCTGCCTCAGAGGAGTCGACGGGGGAGAGGTCGGACCCCAGAAACAATTTTATTACCAGCAAACTGGTTGGTCCACTATGTGAGTGGGCTGCTTGTGGGACAGAGTTTGCCCCTCAGAGTGATGAAGACCTTTGGATGAAGGACCTTTGTTGGATTTTTTTTTTAACCTGGATTATTGAGCATGAGCTGGTCAATATACTCTTTTTAAAAAAACAGTACAAGTTTCACGACTTGGTGCATTTCCCCATACACTACCTGACAGAACTCCACACAGCACTCGTAAAGGATCCCCTTGATGAGCAGCTGGAAGAGGCGGTTCCCGCTCGCTCTGAAGCCGGCCTCGCTCAGCTTCCTGTCCGCAGGGATGAACTCTGCTACCATGGCGCAGGCCTCCTCAAAGCAGTGGACGCGCGCCGTGCTCGGGTTCCAGTCCTTGAACTCAGCGTGATGGGTGAGGCGAGGCAGGGTGAGGAGGAGACACAACTTGCTGTAGTCTTCCTTGCTTGGGCAGAATTCCTCCAGACTGTGGAGACACTTGACTGCCTCTTGCATGGTGTGCTCCAGCTGTAGACGGAAGGAAATCAGGAAAACCACAGAGGCTTTTGATGAGATGACGCTTACACCTGCTGCCAATTAAAGTGCATAAGTTGCTTAAATCAATAACAAGGAAATAGCAATCAGAAAAAACCTAAATTTACTGTATTGCACATAAATTCATGTTACACTTTTTGAATGTTCTCCTTATCTAAATTAGGATGTATTCTCTTTGCATAAAGGAGGTTCAAATGAAGTTTTTTACTTTTCTACAAATCATGCCACTCCAGAAACAGCTGGCATTTCACATTTTTCAGTCCTGGCTGCTTTTCAGTAACTATATAACTATAACTTTAACTATAACTATAACTCAGTAACTATAAGACCACTCAAACTGCACTCATTAATCGTTTCTTTTACATACATGATGAGGATCCTCAGCAGCTGACATGGCGTTATTCACACACAAAGCTTCCAGAAACTTCTGCTTCAGGATTGTGTAACGAAACCTAAAAACATAATAATAATAATAATCAAAACATTATGAAATGTAATGTGTCCTTGTCTTGTAATGTGTGTGTGTGATGTGTCCTTCTGTTTTAAATGAAGGGTGATAGGAATCCAAAAGAGACCTGATACAACAGTTGAATGTATTAAAGCACTGCAGATAACACGAATTGAAAAAGCTTCAATTTCAAACAGGCCTCAGTTTCTCAATATTTCAAATGCTGGTGTACAACATGTAGATAAAACTGACCTTTTCTTGTCAAACTTGTCCATTCCTTCTAAAGGCTGAATAAACTGCATCACCTCCTCCCACTGGCCATCTAGAATAAGCTGTCTGCTCAAAATAACAACAGAACTCCATCAGACTTCACTGATACATGTTAAAAACTACAGTAAATGTCTAAAAAAGTAAAAGGGCCCGTCCAGGTTCCTTCCTGGAAGTTCTGCTGTCCTACCTGAGGAAGAGCATGTCGTCGGAGTAGAGTCCGTTTATAACCCCGCTCTCCTTCTCCAGAGCCAGCATACTGATGTGAAGCCTCCTGGAGTTCAGGAAGTCCAGGATCAGCTTGATCACCTCCACCTCCTTGATGTTGATGGTCTCGTCCGCCGTCATGCTTGCAGATATGTGGAGGCAGCTCAAAGGTGACTGCAAAAAAAAAGAAGAGATAAAAAAGTGAACCGTGTTTTTCAGACTATAAGGTGCACCCGATTATAAGGCGCATTAAGCGAAACAAAACGGTCAGACAAGTCACCTCTTTCACAATAACCACATAGTCGGTTCAAAGTCAGTAAGCACAACCAGACTTAATACATCAGGTGCACCTGATTATAAGGCTCGCCGTCCATTTTTGAGAAAATTAAAGAATTTTAAGTGTGCCTTATAGTCTGAAAATTATGGTACATGATTGCATCATAAATATAATAAAATAAATAAAACAAAATGCTTATGTGTGTAGTCCTTTTAAAGAGGTGATTCTTTTTTTTTAGGATTTTAGAGCTTATCTCTCCAGCTGTTAGTTTTTTTTTAATATAGCCTATAGACAACCAAAGAGTCATCTCAGTTACTTACACGTGTGATGTTGCTGCCTGGTCAAACGTCCTGCTGTTGTTCACATGGTCTGCAGACAGAAAAGACACAATTACTGTATAAGCTTCTGATTAATGAGCACAAGCGCAAATTAAACCTATAAAAAGTAGGAAATTAATTAACCAATTAAACTAAATTCTAACATTGCTGCAATAGTTGTGAGGCCTGTTCAGCAGACACACCTGTTCACCAGCAAGACTGTTTTGTATTACAGCATTGCTGTGATATGTGTGATTTAACTGAAAACGACAAGGTTATAATCATAAAAAGCTGAATGCGTCACATTAAACAGGAATCTAAAACGGTTCATTTTGTAAATTATTTAAGGGGTATGAACAAATGCATTTTTTTACTATGACTCGTGCAAAATGGTTAAACCGTCTGTGAATCATTAAAAAAACATGGAAAGTTTAACCATGATGATGATGTTGATCGTTAGCATCTCCTGAAAACAAATGCAAGTAAAATTTAGGGACGACTGCTAACTACCTTAGCTTGTTACCTACAGCCAAAGTGACTGAAGGTTAGAGAGGGTGGGCCTGTGATTGGAGGGTCGCCGATCAATCCTCAGTTAACTCCCCTGATGGACAATATCACAATGTGGGTGGAAAAGGTGAAACACACACCTGCCTCCACACTCATTTGCCCCACTCTGGACCCATAAGGCCCTTAAGCTGCTCCCTGGACACATTAGATGTCAACCCACTGCTTCACATGCATGCTCACATGCGCAATGGGGAAAAATGCAGACAATTACTTTCCCCACTGGAGATTAAAAAAGTAGCCTACAATAAATAAAAATAATAATAATATAGGTCAATGATGGTGATTTCCAAGGAAGAGCTGTTTTGGCAGAAGAATAGACACTTTCAATGTTTACATTCAAGAAAATGATCAAAACTGAATTGTTAAAAATATATATGAAGTAGCTTAATGTGTATTGTATTAGTTAGAAAGAAATGAGAAATTATTTAATTATTAGTATTGTATTAGTTAGTAGAAAGAGTTATTAATTTTGTTCTGTTACTGAAAGATTATTATTGTTTGAATTGATTGTTTGAAAAAAGGGGCAGATATAATAAGATTTTTTTTCTTTTTTCTGCTATTTAATTTTTTATATGTATGTTATCATTTATGGGATTGCTTGGTATTGTATTTAAAAAAAAGAACAACTAAACATAAACATTTTGAGCAGAGCATGCAGAACATCTTTGTTTACATTGAGTGCGCACCTGCATTTCTGTAAAACTGATGGAGTGAACCCTATTAAACGGCACCACCCTGATCTAGAACCACTGTCTTAAATGGTGGCAAGTTTCCAGTACATGATGTGTGGAGTCGGAGCAGACGGTTCGGGTATCCCGCAGCGCCATGGGTGGTGGTGGGGTGGGGGTGTAGCTGACAGAGCAGAGGCTCATGGAGCTTCTGGGGCGGGTCAGCCCCCCCACCCCTCCACAGCACAAACAGCATCCTGGGCCAGGCTTGCGGCCCGTATGCCAGCATCAGCACCTTATCCGCAGCTATAGGACACACCTTGTTCACGCATCCTCACGCAGCCGTGTTCATTTGGAGCACCGCAGCCTGGATCCGTGCCAGCTCACCTGCCAGCACGAGCCGTCGACCCTCCAGCGGCTGGATGTGGCAGCCTCCTCCAGGAACCGGGCTGTTTGGTGAAATCTTTTTTTTTTTTAATTTCCAGAGCAGACGGCTCCGCTCCTCTGCCTTGTTTCACACACAGCTCGTTGCCATGCGGACGACAACCACCAATCAGCTGCAGCGCTGACACCCAGTGGTCACACCTAACACCACAATGTGGCAACTTTTTAAAAAGAAACCCCACGGAGATGCAATTCACTTCATTTATATCGTGCCAGTTATTGTATTGGAGCCCACATTGTAAAATGCCAGTTAGTAAGCAGGGCGACCGTGGAAAGGAATGACTCCCAAACCTCCAGAGGAGCCTGTTTCAGGATGGGCCGCCATCTGCTTCAATCAGCTGTGGTTTGAGAAGATGTGGACGCAGACAAACACAACAGCACGTCAAGGCGTAGTTTCCATGGGAAGACTGGAACACATGGAAATAATCACAAACACAAACATGAACAGTAGAGCGAGGAAATGTGGTCATTTTGTTCTCCAGCAGTCAAGGGATGGTCCAGGAAACCCAAATCAACTAAACTATAGGATTTCTCAAAAGTCTAAACATCAGACTGAGTGTCAGCCTCACAGACTGAAAGAGCAAGTCGGTCCCACATGAATGGAGGCTGAAGCTAAAAGCGACTGCCTCCCATTTAATTTAGAAACTCTAGGAACGATGAGTAAACCCGCAGTCTGAGAGCAAAGCGTCACGTCTGGAAAATATGTAACAATAAGGTATTTAATATAAAATTGAGCTTTGTTGTTTAGAGCTTCATATATTAGGAGTAAATTCAATTCTAAATTTGACAGAGCGCATGGAGAGAAATGTGATCTCTTTTAACAGTCTACACGAAACATGAGCATACCCACTAGAAAAGCTTAAGAATGTCAGTATCCTCACTTAAAAGTGCCCAATCATACACGACACATCATTAGGCATGTGTCATTGATATGTACAACGGCAGTTAAACACTAATATATTGATATGCAGCTCTTGTTTATTACTTTCGCTTATAAGGGAATTATTGTATAATTAATACTTGTGTGCTTACTTATTACTTCAGCATGTTTTGCTTTGATACTTTTTTATAAATTACACATAACACGTTTTAATACAAAGCCAACTGTTGTGCAAAGTTTGCCGTTCATTAATTTAAATATACAGTAAGCATCAGAGAAATCTGGAAATGTTCAATACGCTTAAAAAGCAACACAAATTGACGATTACATTGTGTACTTTGGTTTCTAAGCACAGTACAGACCAATCGCAGTAAAGTTATTTTTACATTGAACATTGATGCTCCGTGGCTTCAGCAGTGTCCAATGTCCAATGTAAAACTAACTTTACCACAGTATACCCACTACAAAAATGTAGACTACACCACTGCTTCTATCTCATCAGAACTCATCAGTTTTGGATCAGCTGAAGAGTTTTTAAAGAGCATCACTTTTGGACAAGATTTTTCTAACTTTAGTGACATTAGGTGGAGGAAAGTGGTTCTGGTATATTTTTTAAATGTGATGGTATCCTGATGAAAAATAACACCAAGGTTTTTAACATTAGAGCTGGAGGTCAAATGAACGTCATCTAGAGGAAGTGAAAGGCTGCAAAGTTTAAGATGCTCAGGTGCAAAAACCACAACTTCTTGTCTTGTCTGAGTTTAAAAGCAGAAAATTAGGATGTATCCAGTTTTTTTTATGTCTCTAAAACCAGATGTAACCTAACTGATTGAATTCATAAAGTTTTGTGGATTAATACAACAGTGTCATCAGCATAACAATAGTTTATCCCATGCTTTAGCTAATGCAAAATTACTTTTGACCTGGAAATAATTGTAATTTTAGCAAATGGAACTCAAAAATAAATTTGTATTTATGAACAAAATATAGATGTATATTGTTATAACCACTTATTTTTAAATGAAAGTATGCTAATGGATGCTAGTTTGGTAAAGTATAGTCCTTCTTTAGAATAAAGAAGCACTATGTATTTAATTAAAATGAGAGTTAGTGATAGCCAGTTAAACATTTTTAATTCCTAGGATTTTAAAACAAATCATTGTGGTCAATTTTAAGAATGTCTTTAAAGTTGGTGGAAAACAAATTTATACAAAACTAAATGAGCCTAAAAGACCCAGTTTCTCACAAAGTTTGTTTTTCCTTTAAACACATCATTTCACATGAATTTCTTTAGCAACTTTAGACATTTGGGCAATCAGGGACACTTTCTAATGAAGTTTCAAATTCTATCCATCACTTTTAGGGTGTGATAAAACTCCAACAGATCATGCTTGCTTCAAATATAATTATCTTAAAGGTAAACACAAACACTGAAGCCATGCTTTCATTTATTCAATGCTGAAACAAAAATAAAACCAATAGTTCTGCAGGATGTTGGATGACAGCACATTATTTAACAAACAAAAGTATCATAGTAAAGAGAAAGCTCACAAGCACAATATACAGTATTATTACACTTTGAATTATTACAAAGTATTTACCTTTTTTACTTTGGCCTTAAACAGCCTAACAGTGGACAGAGCTTCCTGTAGACAAATACTCTGTCAATCTAGATGACATTTTTGAAGACATCCTCCTTCGTGGTCATAAATATTCCCCCTAACAAAATAATAAAGCACCATGTTATCAGATTTAGTTGGTCAAAATCACACATGGTGTTCATTTGACATTCTGTAGCAAAAGTAACACCGAAACCAATCTGTACCCGTATGCAGCAGCTAGGATTCACATCCCTTAATTGACCTTGCAATTTTATGCACATTTCTATTAATAAAATAAATAAACATTTTATAAAAATCACCATAATACTTTTTAGGACCAGTTCTGTCACTTGTGTGTGCAAGAAGCGCAACAGATGCAGTCAAGTGGCAACATTTTTTGTCCATGTGTATTCCTTTTATGATGCCTAATTAATCATTTCAAAATAAAATCAAATTAATCCATTTGAAATCTATATGCTCCATGTTTACATTTTGTTGCGTTGTGGAAGTGCTTTATATGCACATTGTGAATTCTGAGTGGACTTCAATTAGCTAAACTTCATAGGTGTCTGCATTACATGAATTTCAGTCAGTTACACCTGCAGGTAAAAAAAAAAAAAGATTGTACAATACTGTATCTGTATACTGCAAAGATCCTATAGGATGCCGTCAGCAGCATCTCTTAATAAATAAATTAATACTGAGGTGTTTTTTTGTTCACAAACCTGCTGTGAAACAGCTGCCAAAACACTGATTCTCAACCTTTTTTGGCTGAATCGTTCCCAACAAACCTACGACCGCTACGTCTAAATGATTATTTAACCTACATGTAGAACGGGTACACTCAGAAAACAACATTTGAACTAGAATTACAAAAACAACAGTGTCTGTACATTTAATGTCCATCGTTGGCGCACTGTTCCTTATAACATCACTCGTCAAACTTTCCTGAAAAAGCTGAAACCGCTTGGCTTTGTTGAGCTGAGCACACGTGAACTGTGTGGCTAATACTAGCTGTATGCAATTCTTTTTTTGCCCTTTGGAGTTTTACGTACCTTAATGTACAAACACTTTTACCTACAGAAATCAAGACAAAACTGTCTCCTGTCAATTAGAAAAAGCTTCGGCTTTACAATCACTTCATGGCACTCATACACAAAAATAAAATGTGCATAAGGCTGTACATCAATAAGCAAGATAATACAACCAAAAAAATAAAAAATAAAAAAATCTGCATGATCTGAAAACATTCAGTGCTTGAGTGTAGCGTGTAAAATAAGCTGGCATTCATACTGTCTTCTTTAGACGTTTGGCACAATAAGAACAGAAAAAAACACACTCACACGTGTCTGAAACTGACTCAATGTGTAAAAACACACGAATGCATCATTTTGACAGTGTTTTACATTCCAGTTGCTCTTTTTTTTTTTTTTAAAGTCCTGTCACATCCAGGTTTTAGTATGAAGGATGACGAGGGCAGGAATGCTGTGAGGAGAAATTAAAATTAAAAAGACAAATATGCATTCATCAAACTGGCATTGCAGGTGTTTGAATCTTTATGGTTTTGTACAGTGGAGTGCAAACTGAGATGATTATTTTGATATTATGGGGCATTGAGTTCCATTAGGACTGCACAGGCACTACTTTTTTAGGGGTGGCTGGCTTTTTGGTTTGCCAGAGGTGGTTGTGGATCGTCACGGCATCGACGCTGGCCGACATGGTTTTAGCAGGGATCTGACTGAACTGCTTCTTGTCCGAGTTGTACTTGTAGAGTCCGTCTATCATCTTGCGCGTGACGCTCTTGGGACCGATGCCTGTCAGCCTGCTGATCTGTTCTGTCTCGGGACAGTAGGTGTAGAGAGATCGAAACTGGCAACCAGAATCTCGGAACAAAACCAGGAAGTTGTTGGCCTCTGATTTTTCCATTTCCTATGGAGGTCAAAGTAGCAAAGCTCATTTAGAATCAGGACGTATACTTTACTCCAAGAATTATGCATGCTTTTATTTCTGCATGTTTACTTTGAAGCATTTCACTCATACTTATTGTTATATTTGTTATATTGGCCTACTCCTGCAGGACACCCATTTCTCATCAGGGTATAAACCAGTACAGAACAGGCTGTTACCTCCAGGATCTTGTTCTTTTGTCCCTCATTGACCTTGCCTGCGAGGCAGCAATGGGCCAGAGCATTCTGGATAATATGTTTGTTAGATTTGGCACTAGGCTCCTTGTACAGCCTTGGTCCTGAAAAAAAAAGAGACCAGAAAACATTAGGAGGAGACTGTTGCCGTAGAAACCATTCCAGTTAGGTCACAGACCAGACCCGCCTCCATATTTTTACTCTTTTGTGATAAATAATGTATTACTTTGTTAGACAAAAGGATATGAGTCGTGAAATCACGTGGAATACAAACGATTTGTATCAAGTTCACCCACCAGTATACTCTGTGTTGGATGTAACAGACGAGGTGGTGGATGCGTTTTCCCAGTCCTTTTCTCCATTTCTGCTGCTGGAGCGACTTGGCGACAGGAAGCCATCTGCAGAATCTGGCCTAAAACAGGAATACACACACGGACCAAGTCTTAGATCACTTGTGCAAATTCTGAACGCTCAGCAGTAAAAAAAAAAAAAAAAAAAAAAGGTTCAGTTTGGTCATCAAAAGCAGAGAGTTGACGTTTTTGCAGAAACCGGTGAAGCAGCAAAGCTTGCAAGCATACACAGGGGGGTGCAGTGTGGTGTGTTCAAGGTCCAGAAACAAGGACAGTGCAGCACTCGGCTTTTATGCTCTAACTGGAAGGACGTTTTGCCTAAAACCAAAGCAGCTTTACAAAAAGTAATAGTTTCAACTTTGAAAGAACATCAGTTTTGTTATATCACAGAAATTACATCATAGCACTTTAAATCGATAAATAAAAATAACTAAGAAAGGCGGTCATACAATTAGAGCAACCAAAGCCAAACTTAGGTCAGATCAGTTAGTGCCTTTTGCAAACGGCCAGCATTAACAAGTCACTGCAGCTGTGTTTTTTTGCAAGTAGATGCAAATAAATCAGAGTTACGACTTGGTAATATGGCATCTTGTGCAGGGTGAAGTTCTACAAAGCAGGTTTGTGATGTGGTTTTAAAAATGGTTTATTTTATATTACTGATGTAAAAAAAAAAAAGCAAACGTAACTTGGTTGAGCAGAGGGTGAGTATAGGAGAAAAAGCAGAAGTCGTTCTCAAAACTTATGCTGTAGCTCAGCTTTAGTCGCTTCGCAGCTTACGTGCATTTCAAACTTTTCTAAGATTTCACATGAATTCTTCAAATCAGTTGTGGATTTTTGTACATGGTTCCATTGCACTCAATCAAACCATAATAAAAACCCATAGCGTGGGGAAAAAAAATCAGTGCAGGATTAGTTTCTGTGCAGCATGAAGTGCCTTAAAACCAACTGACAAAGTAACTAACCTTCTTTTTCTCAGTTTCGGAGAGCTCAGAAAGTAGAAGAGCCTGCTAGAGGCTAAACTAGAACTCCTAAAACGAATAAGCAGCGGGAATGGAGTAAAACAAAAACAAAAAAAATAAATAAAAAAAAGAAAACTGGAAAACGTTAGATCTAAGAGGCAGCCAAAGTGTCACCAAGTTATTCATATAAAACATCCAGTCTCACATATTTAGGGTGTATTTTACGCTCTCTGATGTTCTCAGTGTGTTTTTACTTTATTTGATGTGCAAATGCTCATTTACAGTATGGTGGTTTAATAGCTGTAATCCTTGAGCAGAATATTCAGGTTTCAACTTTTAATAACTACAGTTCCAGCTGCACTGTGCTTAGCAAAACCTTCAAGATTTCAGTTTTTTTCTCCTTTACTATAAAGCTCCATAAGTGAATTTGAGTCTACCCCAAAAGTTTGAAATTTATTTTATACTTCACAAGTTACACCAACACTTAGACTTGTAAAAGCTTCTTACCTTGGTGCCCTCTTCTCGGAGTGAACACCGTCGCTGTCGCCCAGGTTGAGGGAAGCAAGGGACAAGCTGGACACTGAAAAGACATGTTGTCGTGAACCTTGATGTGAGACAACAAAATGTGGCGTGACACAATTTACACACACTCCACAAATGAAAATAAATAAATAAATAAACAAACACAAACTTTCCTCTTTTTTGTAGGACAGAGCACTGCAGTTTTTCTGCTATGACCATAGTGAACATACATGTCAGTATATGTGACAACCTACAACACTTTACAAGTAAAATTTCTGAATACACAATTCACTAAGTCAAAAACTCTCACTATTTCAGCATTTCTCCTTCATTATGTCAGCGTGCTAATATGTGAACTATGGTTAGTTACAATAATGTTGCTTATTATTAATAATAATGGTTTTATTGTTTAATAATAAGCTCAGAATTTGTATGTTTTTTAAATAAATTGCACTAAAACGAGAGAAACTTGTATTACTGGATGCTACGGGGCTGAGGAGATGCAGTGATTTGACAATGTGACTTCCATGAGCGACAGCTGTCTCCATGGTTACCTGTGGCGACTCTGACGGGGGTCTTTGGGTAGTCTATGCTGTCACGATGGATAGATTTGGGTCGGGTCCGCCGCTGCTTGGCTCCCCCGGCTGCTCTCGGCTTGATGGCTGTGTCCATGTCCTCCATCAGCTTCAGCTGCTTCCTCCTGAGGTACTCTTGCTTGATGAACTCCTTCCTGGCCTTGTCCTCCTCCTTCCTGACGCGCTCCTCATCTGCCTTCAATCTGAACACATGAAGGGATGGAAAGAGTCATGGAGGAACAAGAAGCTTTGGGGGTCTGCTTGTTGGATTTTGAGGAACGTAGTAAAATGCCCTAAAAGTAAGATTTAAATCAAATTTTTAACTGAACTATAGTACTATGAAAAGTCCACGGAAAAAGTAAGAGTTAAAAAAAACATTAAAGTTGATAAATAACTTTTGGGACTATCACACAATAGAAAAGGAAAGAAATCTGCTTACCGGGCTTCTTCTTTCTTTTGCTCCAGCTCAGCTTCCTGCTGCACCTTCCTCAGCTGGCTCTCTTTTTCTCTTCTCATCCTTTTCTCCAACAGAGCAGCCCTCTTCTGTGCCATGTTCTCCTCTGCCTTTCCATCCTCCTGATGAAAACCAAAAGCATCAGTCTGTTCCAGGTTCTACAGGGGCTGCAACCTGCGTCACATTAGGCGACTAATACATTGGTGATTTATTTACTTCTTAGTCTTTAATCAGATTTTTCTATTATTGTGAAAAGACTGTTTATGAGTGCAAAACATGGTAAAACTCTTGTTTTATGGAACAGAAAAGGTTAACAGATGTATTTAGCATGGCATTCACCTGTGTTCAAAACATATACTAGATTTTTCTAAAAAAAAAAAAGTATTTAAATTATAAACATATAGATGCCCACATATCTACGTTTAAATAACTTTCAAATATGACATGACAAGACTGGACTATTAACCTTCTTTAACCAAATGAGGTCAGACCTACAGCAATAAAAACAAATAAATACGTTAATTCAGCTAAATGAATTCACAATTTAATCATTACAAAACATAATCACATTTAAACTCCTTGTCCAATTTTAAAAAGACTGATTAAGTCCAACGTTTTCTTTAAGTTAACATTTGCTTGAAATCGTATATTAAAGCCAACCCTTCTCCAACACTACATTTCCACAGCTGAGCCTGAATTATTCACAGCAGCCCCACTTCTCTGACCTACATCAAAGCCCAAACAGAAGCCAACAACTGTCCTATACACTAAACATGGGATAAGGATGCTGTTTTCAGCCTACATGTTTCCTGGACCATTAATAATCTGATGTGAAGAACAAGATTACTTCCAAAAGAAAGCAAACCTGGTAGTCCTGATGCAAAAATACATAACTTTTTATTCTCAACACTACAAAGGTCAACAGAGATGTGCATAGTTGTACCCTGCCTCTGTATGATATATGAACTACTACTACTACTATTTACTTCTTCTGTATGATATATGAACTACTACTACTACTATTTACTTCTTCTGTATGATATATGAACTACTACTACAACTATTTACTTCTGTATGAAGTAGTAAGTAGTAGATTAATTTAGCATTTACTGTATGTATACAGTAAATATTAAGGCATTTTAAACCCTTCCCACACTCTTGCAATACTCTAATGTTTCTAAACTCTAAACGCTCTAAAAAAGCACAGAATGTCATGATTTCAGCTCCCTGCCTCCGCTGCTCTCTGCCACCTGCAAGCACTCTCGGCCACGCCCACTTCTCCGCTCTGCACCAAGATCAGCTGATCAGCTGCAGGTGGAATCTTATCCTGCAGCTAAAATTTTTTAAATAATTTATTTTAAATAAAAATTCCATGCCGATCGTCATGTCATGTCCAACCTTATTTTGAAAAACCGCGATAGAGCGAGTCCACAAAAAACAAAATGCGAAGTAGCAAGGGACTACTACTGTAAACCTTAAACTTGAGGCACTTCGTTCACTTTTTGTACATTACCAATCTTGCTTTGTGTATAATTGTTGATAGGTGATACAAATTAAACAAATTGTTATATTCTGAAGTACCGTATAGAAATTACCTTGAAGAAGAAACCATGACAGATCCTTTGTTCTTCATCAAAGTTCTCTGTATTGCCCTGCTCCACCTCCAAATCATCATCGATCGTCAGATCTTCTAGCGGCTTTACAACTGACAAAGGAACCTCAATCAGACTGCTCTTGGCTTGGACTGAGGGTTCTAGTTTGGAAAGTATCTTGGTGGGTGTCAGTGTGAAGGTCTCCACTACAGGGTGGGACAGAACCTCTGGGAATGACGCCTCTATTGTAGGTTTTAGTTCAGTAAATGGCTTCTGAACTCTGTCGTTCTGTTCATCTGCTTCCATGCCCGAAGCCTTTAAAAGACTGTGATCCTCTGTTTCTTGGACGTTTGTATCCACTTCAGTTTTTTCTTCTTTGAGCTGCCAGTTGGGGGAACTAGGGGGTGATATGGTTGCACATACACCCACCAGCTCTCTCTCTGGAGACACGAGTGACTCAGTCTCCTTGCTATTATCCCCATCTGGAACTACTCCCTCTGGATTGGCAGCTGCTGGCTTCTCCCCCATGTAGATGAAAGAGCTTACCAAAGGTTGACAAGGAGAAAATCGTCGTAGTCTTGGGATGCTGTCAACAGACTGTGGAGCCTTTAAGACTCGACTGTATGGGGCCAATTTGAGCTCAGTGGGACGAGCGGTGCGAGGATTTCGTGAATGGAAAGAGGCAGATTTGCGTTTGATGCTGGTTGGGGAGCGACGGGTGGAACAAGGTGAGTCTGCAGGAGAAGAGGGACCTGAAGATCGAGTGACAGCTCGAGTGTGTTTTTGTGGCGAGGGGTTTGTATGGGGAGGGGGGATGACCCATGCCTGCTGATGCTGTTGTTCCCTCATGGCCATGATCACTTCCTGCTGTTGAGACAATCGCTGCATCTCTGCTTGAAGGAAAGCTAAAGAATGGTTGAGCTTTTCAATAGAGCGTGTATATTCTGTGAGATCCAGTTCTGTCAGCTGAGCATGACTTTGCACACTGTCCTCACCAGCACCTGGTGGCTTTTTCCAACAAGTGGTTGTACTGCTTTGCTCAGCTCCATCAGGCGTGTCTGCCTTGCTTCTACCAAATTTAACTGTTGTGCTTTCTGACTTTCCTTCTCCATCAGTCTTCTCAACATCCTCCCCACTAGCAGCCCCATCTGCTTTTCGCTTTACCACATTTAGGAATGCTGAGTGGCCCATCTTTTGTCGATGCCTTGTAAAAGCAGCTTCCACTTTCTTCTTCTGTGCTTCTATGGCTTTCCTTTTCTCCTCAAGCCTCAGCTTCAGCTGCACCATTTCTGTAGCCATGACCTGAGCAGGGTCATTGGGTGGAAGCTGGACAGATTTGGGGGATGCCTGAACATTTGCGGGTGGTGTAGTTTGTTGATGAATGGGGCTGTGCTCGGGGGTTGGTGCCCAGGAGACAGACAACGGAAGGCAGAACTCAGACCCTTCTGGAGTTGTCTTCATGGAGCTGCTGCTGCCTCTGCCTGAATCGGCTGCTGATGGACTGAGCTTCCTCGTCTTCTGTTCAGCAAAGCTGGTCATTTTCACTCCACATGGAGATTTGCTCAGACTGTTAGCACTGGGGCTTGGCGTGTCCACATCCAGTTCCATGTTCACAGAACAGTCTTTCAGAGAGGAGTCTTCATCCAGCATGTCCTCTGTTCGGATGTGGACGCCAGTGTCAACCTCTGTGGCGTCTGTGGTGCTCAAAAGTTCTTTAGAGTCCAGCTCTGACACTGGGTCCAATCTGCCAACACCAGCTTCTTGGTTTTGACAGTGCAAGAAGAAACCATTGTTGACGCCATCTACAGGTGGTCTATTTGGGCTGTGAACCATGTGGAGTGCTTTGTCCATGGAGGAAGCTGTTCCTATGACATTTCCATGTCCGTTGGGGTATGGCCGCTTGTTAGTCTCCATATCTGCAAGGATATCTGGGCAGCCTTCCTCCTCAATGCCAACACCCTGACCATTCACTGGCTGGAAGGACAGGTTACGCTTCATTCCACGAGGCATGTGGTGGACCTTGAAACCAGAACCATCATCAGTGCTGACAGATCTGACCATGCCACGAGTGGAGGAAAACAGGGGCAGACTAGAGTCCTCTTTGTCAAAAGGGATGTCAAATGACACTCCATAAGGTCCAGACCTTAATGGGAAAACAAGGCAAAACTATAACTAAATCTGCTGTTATTTATTTTGATGAGAGAACAATAATCATGTCTTAATCTGTAAATGTTTACATCTCGCACATTAACAACATTACCAACCTTTTCTCTTTGGGCCATGTTCCAAGGTTGCCATCAACAAAGGACATTGAGGTTGACCTCTTGATTTCTCCTGGATAACCCAAAAAGCAAAGTGAAAAAAAAAACAAAACAAACAAGTGATGCAGTTAATAATACAGTATTTGAATTTGCATGTAAATATTATATGCATATCTAAAACTGCACGTTTTTAGAAAAAAAATGCTGACCTGAGTTTCGAGGTTGTGGTCGAAGGGGTAAACTGGAAAATTAAAGAAAGAAAAGGCATCAGAATTGGCATTTATTGTAATACAGTACTTTAATTGAATGTCTTCACTTACAAGTACATGCAACTGCACAGCAACTGCCTGGAATAACTTACCTGGGTCTTTCAGGACTTGGAGGTCTTTCCATGAAACTTCTCTTAGTTACCTTGGAGATGGGGATGACTGACACATCCTTTAACACTGAGGATTCTGAAATCACACATCAGAAACAAATTATAAAACCATGCTTTGATGACATATCATCATTTAATATTGTACCACTTGTTTATTATACTAGAGAAAATAAACCCACTGGTTATTTTATGGACTGTACTGTATACAGTATAGCACCTTTCTATCTAATCAAGATACTCAAAGTGCAACTTAACCAAACAAGCATTATTTATTGATTTTGTTTGAATAACTTAAATGTAACTAGTGTGATTTTTGCTATCATAGTGGCTATTCTATAAGAAGAATTAAACACTTGCCTGTGCCTTCATTGTCCAACATTCTTGGCTTTACAAAAGATGGCTTAACCACCTCAAACCACCAAAACAGCTCTGCCATGAACACTAGGTAGTTACTCTGGGGAAGAGAGCAACAATAAGATTAAAAACCTGTAATATCAAATCACTCATGTTAAAAAATAATTGATAAGACTTTTCGCAGCCAGTCATTTACAGTACTGTACTTGGGAATAATCATACAACGGTTGCATCTATTTTTCCACCAGGTGTCACTGTTGAACCTGACTGAGCAGGTGAGGTGATCAGTGTTAGCTGGTTGTTTTTGTTTGCATGACTACGACAAATCAAGCTTGCCACCTTTAACAGAATGTCTTCAGAGGATTGAGAGCTAAAATCACAGGCGAGTTGTTTATCAGTGTTTCCTTAACGAGTTGCTGTCATGTCGGAGGCATCGTTGGTTTTATAGACGCTCAATCAAACAATCGTTCACCTGCAAACAATTGCAACTGTTTTACCACCAGTGCTGCACAGATTGTTCCTGTGTTAGACATATTTTATGTTAGAGTTTAGCTATTTTTTTTATTATTCTGTCATGCAAACCACCACACTACCCAATTCAGACTCCATTTTTTTCCACTTGCTGTGCCACATTGTGACCATTTGTAAATCAGGTCAACAGTGGGAGGTTAAACTGCTGGAGCACATGGCAGAATCACATCAAATATTTTCTTTTTTTGTTGTTGTTTTCTTGTTACAAATCACATAATGTATGATATATTCATTGTAATGGATGACAATATAGGTGAATTAGGACATTTATTATGCAAAATACACCAGCTTATACACTATACATTTATTTTCTCCTTGTCTGATTTGTCAGCATGTTGACAAATCAATTTTCAATTATTCAAGATAACCCAAGAAAAAAAACAGTTCTCTGAAAGCACATAATAATTGTGTCAGCACCCTGAACCAAAACAATGAACAAGTCTTTTTTCTCTCTCTCAAGAACAGCAAGGCATTTTGTATTTTAGACTAAATTTATTATGGTCTCGTTTCCACTTTATCATATACCAACATTCAATTTTTGATCAATGGTTGTAAATCAGAGTTGAGCATGTGCAAACACATAAAAATGCAAAGTGAGAACCGTGAATCTGTAACGACCTTGAGGAAACACCCTCTTCTAGCTTTCAGAACAAGGTCCCCAGACAAAGGCAATGCCGCATGGCACACTCCAGAGATACCTGATTCACCTCCTCAGCAACATTTTGCTTCGACAAGCTCATGCACCACCCCCCCCACCCCACCCCACCCCCCACATACACCATAAGTACTTAAACTGCAGTCCAAACGTACACCAGGAGGCACAGAGGCAATTAACACTACTGACACTGGTCTATTGTGGTTGTTGCTGCAGCTTTTCTCAGTTTATTCTTGATTCACTTGTCCATGCTCATGTGCAGAGCTGCCATAACACATTGCAGATGTGCAAAACAAAAGAGCACATGAACCAGTTAACACAGAACAATGACCAACTTTACATGCAAATTGTACTTAACATAAAAAGGCAACAGTTTTAAGACTCTTAACCACAAAGCATGACGATACTACTCCAAGTCAAACAGTACTGGTTACCTTTGTTGGTTGGTGATAGATCTCCACTTATCCAAACTGCTCAGGCCTGCAATGAACCAAACCTCCCACCATCTGTTCCCTCCTCTACTACTGACACACCAGGTGTGTGTTATCGTTTAATACCACCCTTATGCAGGCACACACACACACACACACAGCTGCTTGCTACATGACTGTCCCGCCTTTCTCCCAATCGACTGGCTTGTCTACTTCTTGACCCTCCAGGTTTGTAGCGTTGCCAGATTTAGCTGTTTGGAGATTTGACTCTCAGGATAAAGACAGGAACCTGATTGGTGATTACAGAGGAGAGTCCAGAGTGGAGGGTGATATGGTGGTTGGGGGTGGGTGGCTAATCCACTCTGCAGGGATTGACTTGTCCCTCTGCTACACACAATCATGGTGAAACCTCCAACAATGATGCTAGAGGGTAATGCTTGAAGCCATAAAAGTGCCAATAGCATGACTCTGAGCCGCACTCTGCAAATAAAATCATTTAGTTCTGCAGAGGAAAAGCCAGACAATGAGCATTCAAGGTGGTGGTGGTGGGGGAAGCATTAATCCTAAGAGTCACTGGGCCAGGAAGTTGATTAAAGGACCAGCAGTCAAACAGAATTGCACAAATCTGGAATACCCATTCTTTGATTTTCTGCCAAGTTTCTCCAGCCGCTGTCTGTTGTCTACTGAAAAAGCTGAGCTCACAGTTCCAAACGTGGCTCCACACCAACACCAAACACCTCATTTTTAATATAGGAAATACAGTGATGAGATGGTAAAATAACACAAGACATGCAGCCTTTTTTCTTTCTGGTTATCCAAGACAAAAAAACAATCAAATGTTTTATTTTGAATTTCAAATTGAAAAACATTCATTTGGTTTCACCTGTCAAACCATTTTTCTTAAATCTTGTCCAGTAAGGTGTGATACTTATTGGCAGATAAATCCTTAACAACAAGTGGCATTCTTGATTGCTGTTTTACTATCATCTATAATATTCAATTCAGTTTATTTATATGGCACCAAGTCACAACAGAAGTTATATCAGGGCACTGAACAGAAACATTCACATCATCAGTTAGTAAAAGTTATCTTATTTTAGTATTTTTTCAAATTTATCTATCTATCTATCTATCTATCTATCTATCTATCTATCTATCTATCTATCTATCTATCTATCTATCTATCTA
>JARVGV010000861.1:14045524-14057408 GCA_031762435.1 Hypsolebias longignatus
GCCAAATTTGGTGAGTTTTTGGATATGATAAAGGCCCCAAAAGGCCATGAAAAGTTACGGAAGAATAAAAATAATAAAAAAAAAAATAAATAATAATAAACACTACGATTACAATAGTCCCTTGCAGGGCTTCCCTGCTCGGGCCTAAAAATCCTGTTCTTCAACATCCTCTAACGACAATATGGACAGAAACATGATCTTCCACTGCCCCCAGGAATCCATCATGTAGCTGGCTACAAGTGTCCCATCCAGGCAGGGGGGCTCTCCTTTGCCCTGTCTTCTCGTTGAGAAAATTTTGTAAATTCTTGAGAGACCAGCTGACCAGATCCATGATTTACAATTTGGAATATGCAAAGAGAGGCTCCAAAAGGTTCACAGGACAAAGAGCAGAAGAAGGGGAAAGAGCAGGAGAAAAAGAGTTCGTCTTCACCAAGAGCAAGAAGGAAAGAAAAACACTTGAACTGAGTTTGTTGTGATTTGGTTTTAGGTGTTTAAATTAGACTTTTGTTCATTGTGTGTCTTCAGACTGTTAAAGTGTGGTCATGCAACTTAAAATAATTTATCTTTATGTGAAAATAGTGGCCTTCAGCTTTCCACTGTTTTTTCTGTTACCCAAAAGTTGGCATGTGAATAAAGGGACATATTTAATGTCTTCTAAAATGTATTAATGAAGGTAATATTTACATGGCATGTAGGTGTTGCTACCCTCCGCTGGTTTTGTAACCAAAATTAATTAGATTAGTTTTGTTACAAAGCTACACTTTATTTATACAGCACCTTTCAAACAGTAACACAAGAGACTAACCTCAGATTCCATATTCATCTGCTTTCTATTGCTATTCTGTTTTCTTTAGCTCTTAATTGGAAAAAAAAAGTCTACTTTGACTTATGTATATGAGCTGACAGACTAATTTTCATTCAAGAGTTATTAAAGTAATTTTGAATTTCAAAGCCAAACAGCCTGAGTTCATTATGAGAACAACAACAACCACAAAGAACAGCACATCCAGTTGTTCTCTGCCAAGTTACCAAAAACCTGTCAAGATGAAAGAATAATTCAAAAAGTATTTTCAGAGCAAACGGTACACACTACCAAACTGTCAACTGTCCACTGACAACGAGCTGCTTCCAGAGGAAGATTGCTTTGGTTAACAACTAATTCCTCTTTTACCTAAAGGCATCAAAGACCCAAACTGTACGTGTCATCCAAAGTGGCTGACAGGTCCTCAACTTCAAAAGGAAGCAGCGACTCATCGGAAAACACTGCCGCTCTCCAAGAAGGTCTTTGAAATAAACAGAAAGTACAAATGGGAAGAAAAAAATGTAGAGGATTTGGATTCCCCAGGTTTTATTGTTGTTGGGATTGTCTGAAAAGTGTTTATGAATGAGTGGAGTTGATGCCCTCAGTGGAGCACCTTCAATGTAATCTAATCAACAGTTTAGTAGTTAATCTGTTTATTTACTTGCTGGTGATGATGGACTCCTACAGCACACAGTGCAACTGTTTACTATTTGAAACCTTCTATGTAGGTGAATTTTTGGATTCTTGGTCACAAAATCAAGACAAGTTGTGATTTTTCTACTTCACTACATGAAACGAGTGATTGCTTGACTTAATCACGTTGGGTATACCCACTACAACGTGATTTAATGTTTTCTCAGGACAAAACATTGACACTGGTAATGTGTTTGGCACTTCCTTTGCCCTGCGGTATTTTCTGGAATATTTTTTGAACTTCTCTGATTGTTACTTGTTGGCAGTGCTCCCAAGTTCTCTACTAAAAAGGTCAACATGAACTCTTTCTATTATGTCATCCTGACTGAAAACTCCACAGCCTGCTGCTGCCTTAATAACGAGGCTGGAGGAAATGAAGACTGTCTGCATCGAAGTGATGGTTTAAGACTTTGGGATAAAAAGGGCTGAACTGTGTGCCTACCAATCAAACTCCTGGGGAGAGGGAAGACTCTAATCTGCTGTATTTCCTTACAGCGGAGCACACACACTTTCTAAAGTGTTTATACATGTCCAACCTCCTCTAATCATTCTCTTTCTCCTAAAATGCATCCTCTCATCTGGACTCGTCCTTCTAGCTGCAGCTCAGCTTCTGCAACTTAAAAGGATTAGTCCCACACCCCCAGCTCCTGTCCTGAAATTGCCTTTGCAGTTCCTTCCTTTTACTCTGCTGCTACCTTCAACCTTACAAATAATGCAGTAGGTTGAGAAAAGGTCACTGTTGTTCTGATGAGCTCTTAGGAGGGTACTGTATGTATCTGTCTGAGACAGAGGGTGTTTGCATGACTCATACTGCAGACATACAGCAAAGACAAAAGTGGAGGGAGTGATGAAGGGACAGAGAAATGGAACACAAAGCTGCTAGATAGCAAAAATGACTATTTTATAATAAATATGCACACTTTGCTTCATAAAATCAGCCTAAAGTTACATGAACAAAATTCTAGGTGTCTGCTAAGACAAATTATTGCATGTGACACTGACAGAACTTAGTGATAACATTTAGAAACTGTCTAAGCTGTCCAACGCAGAGAAGGACTATCATTCTCATGTTTACTACTGTATTAAGTCCTATTACGTCAGCTCAAATTATTTTCTCTAATATTCATAAATTGTCATAAATTTACTGTAAATACAACTATTTCAGCAACTGGAAGTGGACTCACTGATAGACTGGATCTGAAATTGTTCAACTGCAGCATCCAGTGGCTCTGATGACAGTTTTAATTGGTTTATATTCTGCTGTAAGCAACAACATCCACTAGATAAAGATGCAAACACACTCACACAACATAGCATGAGGTTCATAAAGACAATACTGAAAGGCAAACACTTAGGTAAAATAAGTAAATGGTCTGATGATCATCTATCACATTTTAGACAGAAAGAGAATCCAAGATATCAATAATATTCATTATAATAAGGAGTTCTCATGTTAAGAAGGAGTTTATTGAGTTAAAAATGTGTCCTTCTGCGTGTTGTCAGGGATAGCGGAGGCACGCAGTGCTGTGTCTGCACACTGACCAGTCACATCAGCATCAAACTCTGTGCAGCCCCAGGACTGGGATGGAAACCACACTGAGTGCAGTTCTTGTTTTCTGAAGCCAAAAGATTTGGGACATTAACTTGATAACTACACTTTAAACAGCTCTAAGACAACACAACACAGTGCTGTGTCACAGTGAGGACATCGCTAGACTGAGAACATTTGGAAAAACTAGAGTACGTATGTTCTCCACATAGTTTCCAGTGCAGATATCTTTGTCTCCAATTATAATTTGTATGGATTTGTTATATTTATTTATTTTTCTCTACAGGTATAGACATGCACAAATGGAAAGGTTATACTGTACTTTCTTAGGAACAGGGTTTTATGACCACACCTGGACATTGAGTTTTTAGAGTGCTTGACCTTCAAGGATCAATGGAAGAAAAAAAAAAAAAAAGAAATGCAGAGAAGTCACATAAATCCATTCCTGAAAATCACTGATGGTGCATTATTTGGGTGAGACAGGAGCAGAGCATGAAGGATAAACGTGAAGGTGAGTTCATGACTGTCGTTATCCATCAACTCCTCCCCTCCTGCCGCCTCTCTCATGATTTCTCTCTTGTCATGTTAAAAAGAAGCGGCAGGGGATTTTGATCCTTCTTGTTGCGCACTAATAAACACGGCTCGACTGCTAACAAAGACTGAAGTGCATATTTGGTACTTACACACACACAGATGCTTCCAGTGGCAAAACATAATCTAATTTTCATTGCTGCTGCAATATGAATTGTTGAAATAAGAGACTGGAGCTTCTGCACCACTTTGGGACAGCTGGTTGACGCTGCTCATATAAATTCTTTACGTGTTTCTGCAGCAAAACAGACTTCAAAACAAGCAAAGTTTTGAAGCAACTTTTAGTGAATGGTCAGTTCAAATTTGGCACCAACTAATCCTTCATACATCCTGCTACTCCAGTCAAAACTGCCAGAGTCATGAGTCTGATTAACAAAATAACCTGGAATGATAAAATGCTGCTCGATTAAAAAATATTAGCCACACACACTTTTGCATGACCCATAAAATCTGAAAGGAGAGTCACTTGAATTTGAATTCATGTTCAGGCTGCTGTTTAATATACTGTACCATGTTAATTTACATTATTAGTGTTTATTGTATATGATCCTTGTATACTTCTTATTTTTATACTTTATATTTTGGATATTTCTGGGTGTAACTGGGACCTTGAGTACACAATTTCGTTCCACCTCATGTGCCAAATGTGATGCGAATGACAATAAAGAACCTTGAACCTTGATTTTATTGCTCCTATTTGTGCATTATAGTATTATTAGACTAGTATAAGCAAAATATAAAGCTGAATGTATTTTAGCACGATTATAACTGAGCACTAATCTGCATCATGAAGGACACCACTCACCCTGTACGCACACTTTTTGCCCCGCTCCCCTAAGGCAGAAGGTTGCGGAGCATTAAGTATAGAACCACTAGATTGAGGAAGAGCATCTACCCTGAAGCTGTTAGACTCATAAATCTTTAACCAGGATAATCACTGCAAAAAAAAAAAAATCTGTAATGCCACTTTAATTGGTGATGTGTGCTGCTGATTATCCATGCTGCTGCTGATCTCATGCTGCTGATTAGCTATGCTGCTGTATTAATTCGTACCCATCTGCTCACCACACACTTGCTCAGGCTGCTGTTACGCTGTATTCTTTTACATTTTTAGTGTTTAGTGTACTGTATATCTTAGATCTTTTGGCATTTGTTTTACATTTATCTTAGTTTATATCTTAGCTCCTCATATACTCTTTCTTCTTTACACTTTAATTTTTTTGCTATTGTTGGGTGTAACTGGTACCCTGTGTACATAATTTTGTTCCAGCTCATGTACCACACGTGATGAGAATGGCAATAAAATTGACTTGATGTTATGACAAAGTTTATTAAGCTTATATTTAATATGAATATATTTTTTTAATGTGTCCTGAATATTTTTTTAATGAATAAGTATAATTGAGCATAATAATTTTACAGCACTAAACAACCTAAATCTGATCATGTACGTACACATAATACAGTCAAGTGATTGCATCTATTTGCTCAAACGCTACAATTAAACATATTACAAATCTTAATTTCTGTAAGTACCACTAAGTTGAATGTTTACACATTTGTGAATGCATTTACAGCCACATGAGCTAACAAATACCCCATAAGGAGATTTATAACATATGTAAATTAAATGTGATATTATGGCAGTTAATTTATTCCCACTTATGTGTTAAGCCATAATTCATCAGATCAAAGAATAATTTATTACAGATGTGATGACAGAGTCCGCAGACAGAGACTACCCCACAAACAAACACACAGGTCACATCAGGCTCTCTTACAGCATTAAAATAAGTGCTGATTAGAAAGTCACTTACATAACAGACGTGTGACTGCAGAGTGAACCCTGAATGGGGGGTCAACCTGCACTAAATGGCTGCTTGTTTAATTAAACTGGATAGCACTGAAGCGCTGGTGAAGCCACAGCTGAAGTGAGCGAAGTGGCTCAACTTGTCAGAGTGGATAAATGTTATGATGATGTTTGTTCAGCCTGTTTGTTTCCTAAGTAGAGAAAGAAACTAATTCAAGGCTTGTTCATGTGTTTGAGTGAAATGATCAACAGTTTGAGGCAAACGCTGCTGAGAAAGCTAGTTCCACATATTATAGTGACACAGAGGTCTGGGATGAAAAACTGTCAGTCTAAAGAAAAAAGCTGTGGTAAACCCTTTATGTGGACTTGAGGATTTCATTTAGCTGACTTTTTCCTGCCCGTCACATTCATGATGTTTGAAGTGAGTGTAGTATGTGAAATGGTACAGCTGCCAGAGTAGAACAGAAAATGAAAACACCCACCCGAGGACCCCCAGTCTGCTCAGCACTCTGTGTGTCCTTCTTCTTCTGCTCCTGCGCCATGACATCTTTCAGATATTCATTTACCTGCATGGAAAAACAAAGAGTCGGTGTCTAAATCACATGCAGTCATACAGAAACAGATCCATACTTGCACTCATGGCCATCAAGCAAAGGATAACTTCAATCCATAATTAACTTGAAGAAACAGCTACATTTTAATGTAAAACAAACAAAACAACAAAAAAAAAAATCAGCAGGGCCATTACCATTACCAGCTTTCATTTCTTCATATTGCCTTTATTTGTTTCTGTCAATTACTTATCTTTTGAAAATAGCACAGAATGAAAAGTGAACGACAAAGATGTCCATGCAAACAACATCGATGTATCTAAATTCACTCCTTTTCAAATGGAATCAGAGAAATGTTCAACGCTGAGTTAATCTGGTTAAGAGTGGTTGTGAAAATGGTGTTTTTTGGAAGTGAAGTGTTCCAACAAAGGGCCATCTGTCTGTCCAGTGTGAGACCATGACCACACCTCCTGCAGGCCTTTGTCTGCTCTGTGTGTGTGAAGCTCAGAGCTCCCACTAGAGGAATGTAAACACACTTGAATGTGTTGTACTGTACATGACGGCAGCCATCTGTGCACGCAGGCCATGTATAAAACCACTCACATGCGCTGTCAAAGGAATTTAGGTAAAGGTTTATGGATGTTTGTCACTGCTAATGTTAAAGTAATGTTACCATGTGTGCGAGGTCAGAGAGTTTCTCTTTCTCTCTCAGAGAAGAGCCTGCAGGCACCTGACGCAGTATGGAGGAGATAAGCGTGTATTATAAAAATTAAAAATAAATAAAGAAAAATAAATAAAAAAAACACTTCCTGTACTTCGTCAGGTGGAGATCTTTGCAACCGGGTCTTAAATGAGACATCTGTATAAGCCTGTGTGAACTCTGCCCTTGCAAGTAAACTGGTTCTTCGTGTAAGGGCTTGAACACAGGATATACTTTATTGTTTGATCTAGGAAACACCTTAACATTCTTTAACACTGTTTTTGTGCTGTTATCAAGTCAAATATCACTTCTAGATTGACTGAGCGTTTGGAAAAATGAGTCTTACTGGCTGTTTTTAGACTAGAAGTAAAATGGAAACTGTGCCTAAGCTATATATATATATATATATATATATATATATATATATATATATATATATATATATACTGTATACGTTGACTTAAAAGTTGGTATGGCCTGATTTCATGGCATACAGTACATAACACACATGCATCATTACAAACCTTGTTAATCCAGGTGGTCACTGCATCCTCTGTGTCATACGGCGTTTCAATTTCAGGGTTGCAGAAAGAATACTGACACACGCAGCTCATTACTTTCTCTGCACTTACAGTCTCCACTGTGTATGCCATCATCAGGGTGTCAATCATTGCCAGGTGGGCACTCTGGTAGGAGAGCACAAACGAAGCAGGATTAGAAGGTGAACATTATTAGCTCTGATTTTGCCTAGTGGTTTATTTAATGTTCACCATAAGTCACTGTGACATTTATTTTTCTCTTTTTTACTTTGAAACTTAAGTAAATAAAAAATAGATCCCAAAATGAAATACCTTTGTCAAAATAGTAATTGTAAGCATTTACAGGTTTGAACTATATTCACCGTGAGAAATCTAATCAGTGAAATGTTTAACTTCCTCTGTCTGTAATTTGGCATCAAGGCAGCAAAGCAACTGTTTAATAACAGACTGCTGAGCTGTTTCCTTCTGGCCTTCATTTAGCCAGTCCAAACACTGCGAAACAAAACCAACACGTGCACATGCACAGAGACAAACATCCTCTTATTGGATTTTAGAAAATAGTTACGGATCCTTCCAGTGTTCCACAACAAAATGACCAAAAGTCTTATTAAAAAGGCTGAAGGACAAACGTGAGGGATCCTTCTCATGCTCCATCAGTAATTTAAAGGTATTGATTAGAATCTACTCTGCTCTGATGAGATAAAACAACAACAGGGAGAGTTAATCTCGTTAACTAAACCACAGACCCTCAGTGTGTAATTAAAGCGAATGACAACAAGTGAATGTGTTGGAGGACGAAGAGAAATCACTACACCACCAGATTCAGGTCCTTCTGACACTGTGACCATCCACACTGGATAAAGTGAAAGCACCTCCTTCAGCAGTTGAGAGATTCAGCAGCTGTTTGGAAACTACTTTTTTTTTTCCCCCATAACAATTTATGAATGAAATACTGTTTCTCTGAAGAAATCTAAAACTGTAAGTAAAGGAGCAGAGAGAGTGAGAGAGAGAGCTGTGGAGACAGATGAAGACATTACTACAAAGACAAATATAATTTCTGCTGGAGTAAAACCACAGCTTTTATAGACCCAGTTCAGTCGCATAACATGCAATTTTGCCTCTTCCTGAAAAGCAACAACATATGGTGCATTTTAGTACATTTTATCTGAAACAACTTGAAATATTTCAACTTGGTGTTTTTGCACACGTTCCTCACAAATATGCTGTGTATGTACAACAAACCGAGTGATTTAATTAATTTACACCACTGGAATGTGTAAATTGCTGCACCGTGTAATGTTCACCAAAATTACTTCATTGCTTTCAGTAGAGTTGACCTTTTTGTAATAGAAATGCTTTAGTAAGTAAATTGATGTAAAGAAGATGATAAGGATGAATAGAAAATACTCACTGACCATAACAAGGTTCAGTCTGTCTCATGACAAAAGATGTGACATTTGTAGTTGAGCTGTTTTCTCTGTTATACCTCATGACTGTTCCTAACCTTTAGTTTATGAGCACACATGCGTTCCTTCAACATTATTTAGTCTCATATTTGTGCATATGCCCACACCTACAAGCTGCAGCAATATTTCTCAACTCAAGCAAGGCTTAATTTGTAAACTGATTGTTGCCAGAACACAATCGGTGTTGTTGCTCCTGCTCTAATCTCAGTTACCACTGCCTGCAGGTGCTTCTATTCTTGGTTGTCCTACTAAAAACAATCCATCCACCCATCCATTTATTTAATGAAAATAAATTGGACTGTCTTTTCGACATTTTGATTGCTGTTATTTTGACAAATTAGCTCTGTTGTTTTGAAACATAATGCAATGTGAATAATACACATCAAACATTTCTCTCATTTTATTTTATAATTTTTTTTTTTAACTGGAAGCTTTTTTATTTATTTTGTCTGAAATGTATGCTGGAGTTCCGACACATCAGCAGTTGTGCGCAAGCTCTGTAGAGCTGTCTGGAGATGTTCCTGTGCATAATGTGCACAGTTCGCAGGGCGCGCCGCTGATGAAGATGCTTCATTATGGTGTGATTTTTGTGCATCCCGCCATACTTCATCCTTGCAGGACATGCCATCCGTGTCTCTGCTGGGCAGGAGCGTGTGTGCGAGCTGGTGTGCGTAGTGTAGCCGGAACATCCACTCCACAGACTGGGTCTGCCAGGCCAAGGGCAACGTTTCCTCTCGTTGTATTTTTAATAAATAATCAAAATAAATAGGTGTGATGACTTTGGACCTTTAGGGGTGAAGATCTGAGCTGCCAAATCCAAGCAAACAGTTGCCAGAACGAGTTCCCGGATCTTGTTCTGGCATGATCTGGTTAAAATCAAGCCCTGAACTCGAGCATTCAGAGATGATTACTTTAGTGTGTGTACATGGTTGAAAGATTGTAAATTTGTCTGTTGTCCATTATTCAAACTGATGAGTTCTTCATTTTCAAGTTTCTGCTCTAGACCTGAAACGTCAAAAATGTCTGATGCCTTAAAATACTGTAAGGTTTAGTAATTTAATCTCTATTTGATGAATACTTAACCTTTTATTTGAGTGAACAGGAGACATAAAGCAACAGAACACATTTTTGCTGTTTTGTTGAAGCCGGTTGTATCCATAAATCTCATACAGATTTCTCACATGGTAAGAAGAGGCTGCTTCACGGTCAATATCCTGTTTTCATTGAACTGCTACTTAGCTGGCACGCAGAGGAAATAGGTGAGCACCGCTCATCTTTAATATGGTTTCACAGTGAAAAAGCAAAAATGGAAATCCGTCGTAGAAGCTCGACTTAACGTTGCACAAAAGAGCTGGCAAATATGAACTATAAAGTTGCAACAGACTGTTGATGGTGGATTTTCTTTCATGGTTTTGAATACAACAAAAATCTCTGCTCCCAATTCTCTGAGCCGTTTGGTGACACCTTACCTGGGACATGTTATCATAGAAAAATTCACATTTTATTTAACTACCGAGAAGAAGCTTTATGAAAATCTGTTAAATGATGCTGAATTCATGGCTAACCGCAAACAGGTTTACAGCTGACCTACAACATTACAAATTATCAGCCCAAACTTCTTGTCGTTCAAGTTTAGGGCTTAACTGATTATTTGCGATAAACATAGTAGTAGTTTAAGGGTTATATAGTGTGGAAATGCAGCTTGTTTTGGGTATTACAGCTCTCCTGGGAAGGCTCTGCGATAAAAGTTGACTCTGTCTAGCTTCAGGCACAGGCTGAATAAGACGGACATGGAAAACTACTTAGTGATGGTCCCTCTTTGGTTTCTGTTTTTTTTTTTTTTTAGGTATGTGAGTAAAACTAATGTGAAAACTGGGACAGAGATTTTATCTTTTAACATGCAGAAGAACTTTAGAACAGTAAGGGGAAAAAAAAAAAAACAAGTCAATATTTCAGCTTTAAATGTTCAAGCTATCAGGTCTAACTGGTGAATATTTTACTAAACATTTGAACCACATCAGGTCAAGAGTTTTCAACTAAAACATAAAGTGTGTGATGATGCTCAGAAACTGAACCAGTTCAGTTGAACTGCAATTTAATTTGCACTAATAGAATAATGCACAATTACAGTTTAAGTTTAGAACAGTCCTTCAAGATATTAGCAGATCTAAATGAAAATGTGATTCTTTTGTAACTTTTAACATATAACTGTATATATTCAGCAGCCTCTGAATGGGAGAACCATAAAAATGCTCACATCCACAAGGTCACACATGCAGAAGATTTAGATGTCTTGTCCCATGCCTGGACAAGATCTGCTCGAGCCGTCTCCGAAAGGCTACAAAGATCTGGAATGACCCCACCCATCTACTGTATGTTCCCCAGCCTTGTTGGGAGCCTGCACTACTAGGCTAAAGCTCAGCCTCTTCCACATACAGTATTTATTTTCATTAAATATGAATCTTAATATTTATGTTGGTATGTTTTATGAATATACAGTATACTGTATGTATACATGTGTACATTATTTTTATTTTATGTTATTATGGATATTCTACACAAATGTACATGCATGTGCTATAGAGATTGCTGTCAAACTACATTTTTGTGTACCCCCTGGATAATGACAACAAAGCTTCTTCTTCTTCTGTTAGTGCTCAGGATCTGTGTTGGGGATGACTCAAAACTAGCTCAAAACCTGTAAAACTGAGTGAGTTATTTCCATTTTTGTGTCTTCTAAGATCACTTTGCTGTGGCAGCAATCTTGAATTAGGTTGACTCAAAAGTTAATCCATTGTAGATGCATTTGTACATCCGACAATTACTTTCTGAGAGTTTCATCAAAATTCACCTACCGGTAATACGGTAGTTCATGAGATTTTCTGCTAAAACTATAAACAAACACAGCTAAAATCCTAATTGCCAATTCCACTTGAAGCGCTAAATTTGAGATCATGTGTTTGCCAGTTGTGTTCAGTGAAGGTGGGGTGCTGTTAACCTCATCCAGTGATGTCGTCAGGAGGTTCATTCATTCAATCTTTATTTATACAGGTTAATCCCATTGAGCCTCGGTAGTGGGAGTGGTGGTGCAGAGGTTAAGAAGGTAAGCTTGTGATCGGAAGATCGCCGGTTCAAGCCCCGGTACCGACAACATCAAAAATGTGGGTGGGATAAGTGAAGCAG
>JARVGV010000861.1:14108520-14119850 GCA_031762435.1 Hypsolebias longignatus
GAGTTACGGCTCTAAATCCGGACTTACGGCGCCACGTGCGTTCGGCTCCGACTTGCGGCAGAATCGAGTTACGAACCATTCTTAGGTCCGGAACCCGTTCGTAAGTCGGGGACTACCTGTATACATATCATTTAAAAATAGCTTTTTTCTTTAATTTAAACTTTTAGATGTTAGTTTTTACATCACTACTGTATATGATCACAATTGCTTTACCAATAATAATAAAAAAAAGTTGTTTACTTTGATTTTTATTTATTTACTATAAATAGTTATCAAAAAAGGTTCAATACAGATCAGTCCTGGATGACTGAGAATCTTCACCGGCACATAAATAGTTATAGGCACTTTGGTTTGATAATAAAAAAAAACAAACAAAAAAAACAAACAGCTAAAATAGTTCAACTTCAAGAATCTTTATTATCCCCTGGTCAGCACACAAAACATCCTTACTAGACAAGATATTGAGACATTAAAATAACAAATATAAGTACAAATATACAGTTAATGTACATTAACTCAGCTGTTAAGCACCATCCATCTATTCATATATAAAATATCTGCAGTTGTTATCAGTATTAGATAGTTTAGTTATATGACTAAGCTGAGCACTAACAACAAGCTGAATGAAGATACTGTTTTTCAGCTATACAGGCACTTCATCAAACGTCCGTTCCTGCTCGCTGCTAACGTTCTAATGAAACCGAAAGACGAAGCTGTAACTTGAATATAGTAAAGCTCCTGATGGTTCTTGTAAATGTTTTGTGACTTACATCATGCTGTGTCCCACCCTTCAAAACCTACTTTTCCTTCTCTGACATCATGGTCCCCAGTGAGCAATTGGAGTCCACATTCCTCACACCCTCCTCTAAAACTCCACATGCAGAAATAACAGAACGAATGGTTTCGTTTGCTGATTTTCACTTTTAGTGTTTTGTCTTTGAACTTACCGGTACAGTAACGTTCATGCAGGCGCTCACAGTTTTCCTCAGTGTTTTAGTTATAGGACATTTGCTGTCTTAAAATAGATTTGTTCATACAGCCATGTGGTTCCTTTAACCTACCAGCAGCTCTTTATTACATTCACTGCTTTCATTGATGAGAAATATTGACCAGTTTATTTTTCCTACATACTCATTAGTTTATAAGAGCAGGTTTATCACAGCATCATTAAATACTTTTGAAAACTCGGTTTAAAGCAAAGTATTACACAATCAGATTTCTTATTACTCATGTTCACGACAATAATGTTATTTATTTAAAACTTTTAAGTATCAACTGCCATGAACATTTTTTTATTTGTATTAACAAAAAAAAAAATAAAAAAAAAATCAATGACACCTGGATTATGTTAACTTTGCCTCAACTTTACTGTTCATCTTAACATTCTTATCAGTTAGGGTACCTAAAGTTCTGCTGTATAGAGAAATCTGAAATGGATGGAAATGATGCATAAGTTTTAGAACATTTCACTTTAAATTTACTCTACACTTTATTTTTTAACTGTTTTAACTATGTCAGGAAAATGATGTAAGCAAGCAAAACTAATAAATCTGTATTTTTTTAACACAGCAGTGAAGCTTAAATTACTGTGTAGATTAAATAGTTGTAACCTATTTGAATTGTTGTACTGTCCTGATAGCAAATTGCCAAAATGATTAACTTTATTGTTTCCTTCACTAGGAAAACCCATCGTTTTAGAACATTCGTTGGATTCTCTACAAGATGAAAATCTTTGGCTAAATGAAACATTTGCCTTTGAGTTGTTCAGGATGGACGAAGACACCTGTAGCATCTTCGATCCAAATGTGGAGATCAGTGACCTGAAGGACTGCAACTCATACAGAGGGGCTGTCTGTCAGTTTAAGAAAGGTAATATTATGTCAACCTACACGCAAACTAACCATTTACTTTACTATTAAGATACAGAACTACTTGGGCATTTACTTGGTGTTGAGTGTCATGCTATAATATTTTATTTAATGTTTATTTTATTCATTTTTTTTTAACGTTGACAATCCCAGTTGTTGACTTACTATCAACATGTAGGATTAAGTTCTGTAAATGGTAGTCATGCACAGTGTTACTTAAATGGACTGCTTTCTGTAATCATCTCTTTTTTTAATACAAGCAAAAGACCTGGATGGTTTCAGTTTACCAAAGTCACCATTCTTCAGTAAACTGAATGAAGATCCCAGAACCAGACTGGTAAGAAAGGCAGCTTCATTATCTTTCAGTGCATCATCACTTTAAGTCACTTGAATTGATATTAATTGTTAAAACTTTTTAAACAAAGCACCATAATTCCAGAGTTAACAAGTGGTACGCTAATGTCCCCTGCTGCTGAGGAATTTGAATAGTGAATGTTAGTTGTTTTCGAGATTAGGTTTTTTCTCTTTTTTTTTTAAACTGGAATTAAACAGGGAATGCAAGTACAGTACTGTAAACCTTTTGTTTTTAGTTTAAGATATTCAAGTGACAAGGAGTTACACTTTAGAAGAACCAAGGTAGGTAGTTATTTTTTATTTTTTATTTTTTTGTCAGAGTCAACAGAGTGACGATCCTGACGAGCGAATGGAGCAAATTTTAGCCACCACCAGGTGCAATGGCTCCTGGTGGTGGCTCCTCTTTACCCATTTGGATCTATATATTTTATCCTGTGTACTTCACTTGTTCTGTTTTTGCTGTACAGCACTTTGATTGGCCTTGTGCTATACTGTATGAACAAAGTGGTATGGTGGAGGAAGAAGAAGGCCAATGGTGGCACCCAGTGGCGGTCTTGGCCACCATAAATTAATCTCTGGCCATCCCACTGACCACCCCAGCCATTTGAAGAAATTACCGGTACTTCTAAGCAATAAAAACTAGAAGTTTTTTTTTCCTTCTTCTTTCGGCTGCTCCCTGTGTTAGGGGTCGCCACAACAAACTAAATCAACATAAAGGCTTGACAATTTTTTTTTTTTTTTTGCCGTATGCCCTTCCTGATGCAAACACAGACAACCGAGCTTCCACAGCTCTCTATGTGGAGCAGAGAGCTGCTGTCTAGGGTGCCCGGAGGAGCAGATGGTGTGGGTTAAGGGCCTTGATCATGGGCCCAGAGTGGAGCAAATGAGGTTGGGGACAGGTGTGGGTGCTTCACTTATCCCTCCCACATTTTGATGTTGTCAGTACTGGGAGTTGAACCGGCGATCTTCCGACTACAGGCTCACCTTCCCTAACCTCTGCGCCACCACTTTCTACACTAATACAATAACTAGAAGGTATAGTTTCCTCAACTGATAGGGTGGCTAGTACACACACACACACACACACACATATACACATATGGTGGTGGTGGCCATCTTGGATTTTGACATGGCAACCCAGTTTTTGAAAGGAACCTTTCTTTTACCTGGATGTAGTTTCGTACTAAAAAGAAAGTTGGCCCATTGCTTATTTTTCAAGTTATCCAGCTCACAAGGTTTACATACAGATAGTGGTCATTTTGGATTTTTTTTTTTTTCATTTTACCTTTGATTTTACAGGTTAGTCCCATTTAGCCTTGGGAACTCATTGGCAACAAACCTTTAGCCAGACATGAAAAGGGAAGTCGGTATCTCACTTATTTTCAAGTTATCGCTCTCACATGTATGCACTGATGGACGGACAGATGGACAGACAAATATTTCCAATTTCCCCTTTTCGCTCTGCCACTGAGGACAAAAGGAACAAATTGTCACCCAGAAGTATAGAATGTTATCTTTCTGACACTGTGGTCATGTTGTATTTTCCCAGTTAAGGGTCAGAATTGTGACGCATCCTTTTCTACAGGTAATGAAGGAGCTAAGTGTCAACACCTCCTGGAGCAGAGACCTGACCTTGCTGCAGCAGCTGACTCAGGCCGTCTTATATGGAATACAGGCTGACGGCCCTCACCTTCTGACCCCGAGCGACGTCTTCTCTTTCTCCCAGCTGATTGATGGGATTGCTGCCAGCACACCTTTTACAGCCGCTAATTCAGCAGAGGTCATGGTGTCCATTGCTACAAACTATGTAAACATTGCCAGCGTGATGCTGGATCCACACATGGCTACACAGTGGGTTGGTCTGACTGAGGATGGGGTGAGATAGTACATTTATTACATTATGTTAATCCTTCACCAAATTCTGATCAGCTTCATTAATAAACTTTTTGATGCATTACATTTTATTTACACCATCTTTTAAAATATTCTGCCACCTATCAGTTTTAGAAATCCTCTCACCCTTGTCATGTACTTTTTGCGCAGGTCAACATTGGTCCATTTACTATTGTCAAGAGCATTGACAGTCTTACTGAAGCTCTTGCAGACACTCTGTCTGTAGAGCAACGGGGATTCAATCTTTCTACTAAAAATATAGGTAACGTTAGTTTCTTTATTGTATTAATACTTAATATGGTGGTATCTGAAAATAACTGATTTGAGGTTGTAGATATTTGCATTACAAGAAAACTAATCATCTTATAGTTGCTGTTTGTATTTGTTTATGTCTGTACTCCCTTTCCTGTCAGTTGTTTACTTGAAGTGGCAGAAACTTTCTCAGGACAGCTGTGATCAAGTCTTCAAGCCATCTGCAGCCGTCTCTCAGCAGCACAGCAGCAGCAGTCGTGATGAGTTGATTGTCCCAGACTCAGAACTCCAGAGGATACACGCACGAGGTAGGAGGCACATGAACCCACCTACACCTGATGTTCACCTGCTACATACAGTAACCCCACCACGCTCAACTTTTCAAACCCAGACATGAACAAAGGCTTGTAGACACGTATTACATCAGTGCTATGGAATAATTGTGAGTTCTGTTTGTGGCTGCTAAATAAACTAATGTTGTTTCTTAATTTTTTTTTTAAAATACAGTATATATAAAAGATTGCTTCAAGATGTCTTTTTAAATGAAATTTATTTTGTCTGGTTTGTCATTATTTTCCATAGTTTCATCTTGCAAGTAACATTAACTAAGCTAAAAGTTATGATCATTGAGCTGTTTTTTATTCCATTTTTCAAATCAGGATTTGAAGAAGTGATGTTTATTCACACACACTACAACTGTCTCATTAAGTTTGTGTCTGAAGCAGAGGAGCCTGCACTGAGTGACAAAGTACAAAGGTTAGATTATGTTTTTTGATCATGTATGGAACACCTTGTAACATATAATAATGTAACCATTTTTTTTCTTTTGTGAAATGCATTATAAATACCTTACCTTTAAAAAAAAACAAAAAAAAACTGAGCAGTTAAGAAAATCAATTTGACAAATGTTTGATTTAGCAAAACCAATCGAATCAATAGTCACATTCTCTGATTACATCTAAATGGTCTGTGCTTGCAGCTTCAAAATGTTTGTTAGGATTTAAGTTTTTATTTGTTTAAGTAAACAGAAAGTGTAAATGGTAACCATCATCTGCCTTTCCAGTGGTCTTCCAGGTCAGCTGTCTTCTGCTGTGATATCAGCCACGGTTCGAGATGCCTCCAAGGGTCAAACTATTCCTGCTTCGGTCCAATACACCCTCTCTTCTTCACACACGGTACACTCTGCTCTGGGGGGTGGGGGGGGGGTGTCTCACACACTACTATCATATCAATATAGGTCTGAGATGGCACAGTGTTCAGTTCTCGGATTACAAAATCCTGAGGCTGAGGCTTCAAAGGACATGCACAAACAGTTTGCTGGTTTGTTGATGGGGGAGAGGACGGGCTCCAGAGACCACCTTATCACCAGCAAAGTTTTTTTTCCCCCACTATGGGAGTGAGCTTTTTGTGGGACTCAGTTTGTTTGGTGGCTTCTCAGATTGAAGAAGTCCTTCGGATGAAGGACAAAACATCTCGGCAAAAAAAAAAAAAAAAATCAACAACAAAAAAGTTCAGATGGTCTGAGTGAACATTGTTTAATGGCCAAAGTTGTGTACTGCATAGTAAAATGCAAATGTTATTTGATGAAGAATTTTTGTTGAAGCAGTTTTCTTTGAAACAAATGCAGCATGTAAACCAGTATTTTATTTTTTCCTATTTTGCTGTCCAATGATGAGTTCAAAACCAACGACAGCAAGAAGTTAGACAAAATATGACATGAAAAACATTAGTTTGCTTGTAAACAAGAGCATACCAAGGTTTAAAATGGCAGGTCATGAAATGCAAAAGCTACCGGTAGTTTAAAGTCAAGAAACAACTTGTAAAGCATTTTTAACGATTGGTGTACAACCTGTAACTCTTATTGTTGAAGACATGATCATGGTGGAGTACAAGGAAGGTGCTGCTGTGCAGTATCTCTAAACGGTAATATTTCAAAATGGGATGTGCTCTTTATTTTGTTGCTTCTTGGTGCCAGATACATGGGATGATTCCAGCCCATGACATTGATACCTGAAATAAGATATATAATAGATTTGTAGTGGCTTGCAGAGGACCAAGTACAGGGCTATTCAACTGGCGGCCCGCGGGCTGGTGACTTCAATTTGGCCCACTTCATAAATGTTTTTTTTTTTTTAATTTATTCCTGGATGCATGATCAATAATCTAGGTAGAAAAAAATTAAAAAGTTAAGTCTGGTCCTCTGGACATTCAAAAAAAAACAAAATTAAATAATAAATAAAACTTCTTCACTGACTGAAGAAGTCTTTTGGAGGAAAGACAAAACTTTTCTACATTTTTATTTATTTATTTAATTTTAATTTAATTTAATTTTTTTATGTCCAGGACCAGACTTAACTTTTTAAGAATTTTTTATTTTTTATTTTTTTGGTTCTGGGTTTAGGTTTTGGGTTCTATACTGTATAGTGCATTTATGATTCAATGCAATAAAGCAAACAAAAAAGTAACGGGTCATTGTAAACTTTGATTTATTTACATAATGATTTCAATCGCTGGATGTCTGGCCCCCAAGCTGTTGGCTTTCAGAAACTGTGCCCCCTGTGCAGTTTTGTAGAATGTCCCTGACATGATCAGCTATTGTGTTAACACTTCTGACTTTTTGTTGTGGGCAGAGAAGTTAAACCAACACAGACTTGTCTTTTTTTTTTTTTTTTTGTAGGCAGAGTATTCACAGAAAGTTACTCCTGTTTGTGCCTTTTGGAATTTCAGCCTGATGTAAGTTTGACCAACAGCAAGCTCCCATAAACTGCCCTGATATTTTTACATGTTAATAAAATGCTAAATGTTCTGTAATAACACAAATTCTACTTGTTTTAGTATTCATTTGTAATACTTAATATAACTTTGGCCAAGTTGTATGTTTTTATTCATCAGATATGGCAGATCAGACTATAGTATGCACTCTATATGAAACTATGCTTTATAGAAAAACACCGTGAGAGTATTGTGATGTGAATTTGCTTTGCTGTCCAGACATACTCAAACACGTGGCTGGTCCAACGATGGCTGCTCGGTGGTCTTTGTCGACTCTGGTGTCACTTCCTGTCAGTGCAACCACACTACCAACTTTGCAGTCTTGATGAATTATCTTGAACCTAAGGTAACACAAGATCTTTAGTACAGTAAATACATAGATTACAAACAATTGCCAGCATGGTCTCAAGAAGAACAGTTTTATGCTTGTTTGTAAGAGGGATAGATATAAATGTCTAGAAAATTATTTTCATTGCGATGTTATCAAAAACGATGGTTTTATTCTTTGTAAATAAGAATATTTTACAACTAATGACATTTAATTAAAATCCAGGTTCAATCAGTGAGATAATAGTGAATAGGACTTGGAGCACACTTGCTGTGTAGGTGCAGCTAATATGCTGAAGAATATTTTTGCAACAACTTTTTGTTTCCAACTTAAATACATTAAAAAAAGAACGAGTTAAGCCATCACTCATTCACTGTTGCCAGTGGCATTTTATTTTTATGAATTTTGAAATTTCCATATATATTAGGCTAACAGGGAGGGGCTGACTGTTTTTGAGAAGCTCTTTGTGAGATGAAACATGTCATTACTTGTTAACCTCCTCTTTGAATAGAACTACACCTGTTTATTCTAAGTATGCAACTTTTTTCATTGTTTTTAGTGGAGTTCTGAAGATGAGCTCATTTTGACTAAGCTGACGTTCATCGGATCTGGTGCATCTCTGTGTGCGCTGATGGTGACCTTGATGCTCTTCACTGTGTTGGAGTGAGTAGATCACTCTCCTGTCTTAGCCAGCATGCACACAGTTTCCTTCCACATTTACCAAATGTGGTGCAGAGACATAAAAAAAAAAAACCTCTGACTCTGACAGCATGCAAGTGAGTTACAGTTTTGTTGTCAGAAGCAACAAATGCATATAGTTGTTGATTTTATTCTTTGAAGGAAAAGTAAATACCTTCAATCTGCTGAAATAACCTGTGGCAAATAATTTAGAATGTGCCATTCATTAAGAAAACCATCACAGACACTGGGATAGCCTACTGGCACTGTGGTCCCTCCTCTTTTGTCCCGAAGGCTATTATAGTATTGACTTGTGCTAATCCAGTAATTACAGTTGTCCACACGTGCGTCTACTCTAAAGGTTTATGGTGGAATGCTGTAGCTGTTAATTAACATTACGGTCACGGAGGGATCACGATCAGCTGCCCTAACAATTTATGACTGTCCTAAAAACAGAGTGCAACCCTTCATCTCTCACATGCTGGTGTATTAGTATGTTTATGTAAATTTACAAACAACAGACAAAGCTCAAATGCACCAAGCCAAATATTTGCCTTCACCCTATGAAATTACAGTTGCTTCAACAGTGATGCATAGATGTCATCAGCCTAATATGCTGAAACCTTTGAGAGCTAATTAAAGGTTTTTAAGCTAATTTTCCCATCAGCCAGCTTTACTGTCTTCATCTGTCTTCATATAATATCAGTGCTGACCAGTGCATGCGCTGCAAGGTTGCAGGTTTGAATTTCAGCTCGGAGCTTTTTGGTTGAATTGTATGCTCTCTCTGCATGTACAGGCTTTCTTAGCTGTGTTCTTATTTGAAGGTGCCATAAACCCAGTTACAAGAGCATGATACAGTTGCTTTTTAACAGAAACACATTTGAATGTATTCCAGCATGCAAACACTGATATCCAACTTGTTATTTTTTATTTATTTTTATTTTATTTAAGTTACTGTATCACATAAACTATTTGATCAGTAAACGAGTGCATATCTGAAAAGAGCTGGAGACAGCAAACAGACAAAAGTATCAGATGGGATTTATTGACATTTTCCTTTCATCCACTTTGTTCTACACATATATTTCAGAGCTAAGACACAATTATGTTTTACTATCTACATGGACCTAATAAATGGTTCAACCTGCACCTGCATGTATACTTTTTTCATTACATCAAGAATGACAGAAAAATGCCATCCAAATTCAATTTTAACAAATTATTTTAATTAATTATTTTTTGAGTTCCTTAAGGTAGAGGGGGACATTGCATTGTATACACTGGTGCGTCAAAAGACTACGGTAATCTTTGACTGGATTCTGGTGGAGACAGGAAGCCAGTGAAGAGAATGAAGGGCTGGTGTGATGTGCTCATATTTTTTAGTTTTTGTTGAGTCTAGCAGTGTTGTTCTGAATGAATTGGGAATTTGAAGGTTTTTATTTAAGATGCCAAACATAATTGTATTGTAACATTCCAGCCTTGAAGACACAAAGGCATGGGCAATTTTTAAAAAAATCTGCATCAAGCCGAGATATTGATGAGCTGAGACTTGCCATGATTTTTAGGTTTTAAAAAAAGAGGATTTACACAGGTGTTGAATACTGGAGTCAAAGGAAAGGCAACGATCAACTCCTCCAATTTTTTGGTGTCATGTATTTAAAAAGATGATGTGAAAAAGATCAATTTGGCAATCTTATAACCTCTGGACTTTGATGAAGTACAAGAACCTCACTGCTTCAGTTCTGCAAATTTGGCTCCCAAATTGCTCAGATACAAGTAACAGCAAACATGACAATATCTTAATAACAATTGAAAAAAGAAAATAAAAATAAAATCTTAACCATGCTGTGAAAATCAGTCTTTGTCAACATTTCTGGTATCTCTTTGTTCTGTAATGCTGTCTTATCAGATATTGCACATATGTGACATTGTCCTTGTCTGTCAGTATTCCCAAATCAGACAGGACATCCACTCATAAAAACCTCTGCATAGCTCTGATCTGCGCCCAGGTGGTTCTGCTCTGCAGTGGCTCAGCCATTCACAGTAAGGTACTGTACACAAAATAACTTGTCTGCTTTTCAGTGTTATAGAGCACATGTGAAAATAGTGGTTGTTGTTTTTAAAAGTGAAATACACATTCAGAAGAGATTAAATAACAGTATATCAAATGGTATTGGAATGTGATGTGACACTGACGAACACAGCAGTTGTCTCATCTGCTGCAACACTTAATTTAGTCTTGAGTGATCTCTCGGTGAACTGTATCCTTTGAGTTGACCTGGTGTTTGTCAGACTGGGTTTCACCTCTGTGTGGGAGAGGGCACTTGCTGCTTGTTTTAGACAATGCTGCTTTAAACCAGTTAAACAATTTTAAAACTTGTTCCTAAAGCAAAATATATCATTCAAATGCAAAAGCTCGTTTTTTCTGTAAGGTTTAGCTCTAGTATGCAACCAAGAACAACAACTTCAGATCCAGGAGAATGTTTAACAGTATTTATTTAGAATGAGTGAATGAATCTGCACAATAAGAAGGATCAGCAGGGTGGAACTGAAACCATGGAGAAAAAGGGACAACGTTTGTTGGGATCTTCTTCTTGAATGTTGGTTTTGATGTTCAGGTTTGTCCTTATAGTAAATAGGCGGAGCTGTCGCAGAGGTGGAATCCCAAAAGGTTCCAATGGCGAGGAGTGAGGAGATTCCAAGAGGTTGCATACAAACGATGGGCAAGTGGTGGAAGGCAAGGAATGGCTGGGGAGATCACGAGGAGGCTCAGGACAACCAGGAAGATCTAAGGCTCAAGATCGAGGATCACAGGAGTCAAGCTACAACACAGATTCAAAGATTAGATTTCACAATACACAGGGATTAAAGTAAAGGCCAGGAACACAACTATTGATTGGCAGATAATGCATCAGCGTGGGACTGCAGTCATCAACTGCCTGAAAGATTCCTGCAGCTCATTAAGCAAATAGTTCTCAGGTGTGGCTCAGCTGGCGCCCTCTGGTGTAGGAGAGCTGCAAGAGAAAAATCTGGAACTCTTACACATTAGAGTTGCATTCATGCCTAAAAGAATCTGGCCCAAACTCGTAGGTTTTTTTTTTCGAGCCCGATCCGAACCTGACAGATTAACTGTAATTACAGGCCTGAACCTGACGAGAGAGAGAGAGAGAGAGAGAGAGAGAGAG
>JARVGV010000861.1:14256449-14267639 GCA_031762435.1 Hypsolebias longignatus
ATACAGATGTTTATCTGAGAAGGGTTGGTGGTGTGTGTGTGTGTGTGTGTGTGTGTGTGGGGGGGGGGGGGTACAAGAATGGTGAAATGCAAAAAACAGACAAAACCTGAAAAACAAATTTCTTATTCAGATTCACTGTGAGGGGATTTGATCCAATACAGTCCATCTGTTAACGCTTGCGTGTCTTGTCACTGCTCAGCCACTGTTGAGTGACACTTTCAGTTGTGTGATCAAGTTGTAAACACAGAACAAACAAAAAAATCAAGCTGAATTTCCTTTAGAGAACAATAATGAGTACAAAGAGGAAGAAACGCTGAGGACAGTTGAGTCCATCATGGCTCGGAGCTCTGTAAACTTGTACTTCATGACATCCTTTCATCCCTCATCAAAGCAGCAAGTAGATGAGCAGACTTTGCCTCCCAACCCCCGTCGTCTCCTTAAAGCTGCCGCTCCTCTGGGACAGGTGACCCTAAATCTTCTCTTTTAACAAGTTTCCTGTTCCTCCTTCCGGCCTCCTAATGTCCCCCGAGGTTGGACCTGTTGGACCATTCCAATATGTGGAATGGCTCAGTCTGAAAAGCACCAGGGGGACATGAGGATGGGAAGATTTGATTTATGTCAAATCAATCAAAAAAATTAGAATTTGGCAATTGGAGAAAATAGGTAAAGAGAAAATGTTGTACTACAGGAATTTATAGAAATGTGAAATCAGGACATACTGGTCACATGGAGTTTTCTAAAACTCATTCATTACTTTTGTATGCTTCATCCAAGTTCTGCACCTTGCTAAAGATCACTTCAGGAGGATGAGCTAAAAACAAAGACTGACTTGTCTTTTCCAGGTCAAAAGTTAGGAGCTTAGGGTTAGGGTTAGGGGCTGAGATGGGGTAGGGCAGCCAACATGGGACCAGAAAGTCACAAGTTGAATCCCCAGACATTCCCACATGTTGTGGTGTCTCTGAGCAAGATATCCAATCCTTAATTGCTCCCTGGGCACCTACATAGCTGTCCACTACTCCACCTGGGTGTATCCCAGGTGTGATGGGTTAAATGAAGCAAACTAACTTCGCCACTGTATGGGAACATACAATGATGCACTTATATTATTATTTCCTCTCTTGTATCTGATTCATATCTATAAAACCATTCTCAAAACTAATTCACATATTTTATAGTTCACTTTTTTTTGGTGGGAATATGTGAAAGGGAAAAAAACAGAGGGTCCCAGTATACAGTATTTATGAAAGGAGGAAAGGGGTGTCTGCTGAATGTTTAATAATTCATGATTGAAAAGAGGCCTTTGTGAGCCTCCACCAGGCTCTCCCTACCCTTATGTATCCGCTCAACTCCTGCCCTGACCCGTTGCCACTGATCAAACAGATATTGTTACCTCTAAAATAGCAACATAAAAAAGAACCTGCACACACACAGGCAGCCACAAGACCTGCCAGCAGCCTGGGAGACTTACAGCAGTGTTGGGGCGGGGGGAGGGGGGTGTGAGACCAGACATACATCGAGACGATTGATAAATACACAAACAAATGACTAAAAAAGTGAAACTTTCAAACTGACCCTTTTCTAATTGTAATGAATAGTAGCTTTGCTTTACTTTGTATATTTCTGCATGTATGTTTGTGGGTTGGGGAATTGTTGGGGGGTGTCATCTATCACTGGACAAATGCTGCACTGTGGGGGGTGCTGTTAGATGTTTGGGGAGGAGGGTGCTGGGGATTGTCAGCCAGAATGGTGCTGCTCCTCAAATGAAATAATATATCTTTGAAAGCCTACGCCCCGCGCCCGGCTCTGGACCTATATATCAAGCCCAGGAGCGTCTGGTGGATTCTCTCCAGGCCCATTAACCTTACACCTGTTCCCCCTAACACCCCCACCTTACAGCGTCAACCTACCGATCCTTTTTACACTCTTGCTTGTTGTCCTTCACTATGCCCCCTCTATGACACCAACTCCTCCTTTTGCCCTTGGTTGTTACCTTCTAAGGGTCTTTTTTCATTTTTACATGTTCCTCCTCGACTGGACCATCTCAGATCATCCTCCATTATCGCCTTCCTGTCCTATTTTTTTAAACATGTCCTTGTTTAAAACTCCATCTTTAAGTTTATCTTCTTATCTTTCTTCTGCTCCTTTTCAGTTTTATGTCACATTTTATTTAGTCTTCATCAATTTGCTCCAAATATTTTCACCTATAGTTTAATTTGCTCTGAACTTGATCATGCTCTCTTGTTATTTCCCTTTTCTACACTTTCTTTCTCTAACGCCAAGGTAAAACTAGCATACTGTGTGTCTGTGTGTGCCAGTGGTGGGAGGGGGGTTATGTAGCCCAATCTGCCAAATAATTCAAATGCAATGGACCAGGGACACAGTTACAAATCTCTACCAAAGGCGTGTGGACACCATCCCCATCAAGCTTGCAGTTTGTCAGGACTAGGGTGTTGGGTGCAGAGGTTGTTGCAGGAGGAACCGTTGACCTTTGTGACAAGACAGACATTAAAGTCTGATCTTCTGAATGTGCGTGTGTGTGTAATTTGTTTTACAGATATACTACATACAAGGGCTCATGGATCACATCCAAAATGCGTCATTATATATTTAGCTATGGGGTGTGGAAAAAAAAAACATCAGTACAGTCATGGTCAAGATTGAGCAGGTGCAAATCTGTTTGCTATACACCTTTACACACACGTGCATGTGCCTTGAAAATTAAACTGCTATTGGACAAGCCATGAAAAAATAAATGGTCAAAGTGTGAAATAATGTGTTTTCAGATGATAACTAAGATTGTGGACTAAAACCGTCCAGTCAAAACTGGGCATGTGGATGGGGTAAGTATAATTTCACCAAAGTAAATTCATGTAAAATTGATGGGTGTAGATGGAGGTAAGGATGGGTTTAAAATTATGCAGCAGGGTAGAGAGTGGTACATCAGAACATGTTGCATTATTCACTCAAGTAAATCCAAAAGTGGAGAATATTCAGGTGTGAGATGCTCCCACTCCCCTTCTCTCTTACCTCCTCTCCCACCACCTCTTCTCCCACCTAATGGTTTCCTTTTCTACAATGCAATCTACTCACATACAGCCATTAAGATGAGTTGACAAACCAGTGGGGAAGCGACAATGGAATAAACATTTCCACAGATTAAAATCTCTCACCATTATAGGGTTGCAAGCTAAAAAGCCTTTGATATTTCAGTCCAAATTGTGCTCAAGTGACCATAATCCACCTGCTCGAGTGGGTCTTTTGAGTTTTCAAACTCTAGAAACTAAATTCATATTTGGGATGTACCAAATAAAATTTGATTTATATCAAATAAAACATTTGCAAAACTAATGCCTAAATGTTTTTAGTCTTTGTCCTCTTTTCTTCCTAAATTTCTGATTCCATTTCATAATAAGTTGACAAATGGGAGTTAAATGTGACAACAGACAGGAGAAATGGCCGGCAACATTGCTCCCTCTTCTCTCCTCTCATTGTTATTCCCGCTCCGTTCCTTTCCTTTGCTCTTCCTCCGTCTCATCACATTCCGCCTCTACTCATCACTCCTCTCATCTCCCCTCTTTGTTTCACCTTTGTTCTCCTCGTTTGTCCTTTCCTCTCCCCCACCATCTGTTTATCCAATATGGCTGTCCCGTCTCAGCTGGGAGCTTTCCCAGAGAACAAGACTTCTAATGCAGTTCCTCCTCAACATAACGGCCCTCAGTTCTGCTTTTGCCATTCCTGCTACATGCGGAGCGCAGCAAAACAGAGAGAAGGAAAAGAAATACCAAAAAGACAAAAAAAAAACAAAACTGTCATGTCCTTAAACAACTGTTACTGGACAACTGGATTGGAGTAAAATCACAGTTTTTAACATCTTTGTTCTATTACACTCAAATTGATTTTGTTCAAGTTTATAGAAAAAACATACTGTATAGTGTTTGAAGTTAATAACAAAATTGCTAAAACATTTACTTAGGAATGCAAATGTCTTGTGGACTTTGTTAAAAAAAATGTTGACACTGATCATTTTTCAAGTGACTTTAAAGATTTCTATAGGCAACAAAGTATTCTAGGGTCATTGACACATTCCACACTTATTATTTCCATCTCATTGTTATACGAACTATTATTTTGGAGCTACTTCTACTGGTCTACTTCTACTAGTACCATTTTATTTCCACTTGTTAAAAAAATAAAACAATTATACGCATCCTTTATGATTGTTTGTTGTTGTCGTTGTTGTCCACTGTTGTCATCACTCTTTGTTAGTATTCAGGTATCTCTTGTAAATGAGTCCCAGAGACTCATTGGGATTACCGGTAACCTGTATAAATACAGGTTGAATGAACTGCTGAGCAGTACATGTGTCATTCAAAAAAAGTTTTGGAGTTTTTATAGTTGTTTAAGCTAAATGGTTCTTGTTTGGCTTTAGTAATTTGACATGGATTTATATATATAGACCACATTTCAGTGAACATAACATAAAGACTGATAATCCATTTTTATCCAAATATATTTTGTTTAGATTTTAATTTTTATTATGTCACTATACTAAAATGCTTAATTTAACATTTCGTAAAAATCAAACCAACTGATGTTTTCCATATTAATTGCTGTATATTTTGTGTTGACAAGGTATACCAAAGCTTTTGTTGTCCAAACAGAAATCTCACATCCTTTATTTATTAAATGGTGCAGAAAGGAAAGAGGGTGGGGTGATTCTGGCATAAAGGGAGTTGAGTTGAGGAAGGTGCAATATAAACACATGAATCATCAATAGTCCCAATTGCCCTGCTAAGTTCTCCCTCCCATTGTGTTTGTGCTGGGAGTCAGGCTAGCCATCCCTGGTCTGAAACAATGGAGAAGAGAGGTAGCACTGGACCAGCCACAATATGAGTCACCATGAAGCGTGCACACGCATGCTGAGTACAAATATGTACACAGGCAAACAGGAAGACTGAAAGAAGTGTTTTTAACATGGCTGCAGTCACAGGTTTTAAGGATCCTATTTGGTTTTTAGTTCTGAAAGTAAATGTCATTTAAATGGTTGGAGATATTGACAAGTTTTGAAAATATTTATAAGACATTGTAACCTGTAAGAGGTAAACAATTGAACAAAAATAACACCAACTTTTGTCTGACACACTTTGTATAAAGTCTTTAAGCATCTTTTGAGCAATACAGTATATTCTTTAACATGTACATCAATAGCAGATTGAAGCACGGTGAGCATCAGGATTCATGAGGGAGGATGAAGGAAGGGGGTGGGTGGCAGAGTACCAGCAAATGTCCCCAAGAGAATAAAAACATTTGTTTCTCTTCCTTTGAACACGCACAAACAATGGGAACACTTGTGAAATTAAAATGACTCTTTCCAGAATAAGCACTAAAATAGTTTTATATAAACTGATTAATCACAAAACAGATGAGTAAAGTGGAATACTGTTTAATTTGTTATCAGACAGTGTTCTGCTGGATAAGTGTGCATCCTGGCATTCTCATAAATACTGTTTTAACATGTTAACCTATAGTTTTTTTTACTAATAGAGCTCCTCTACATGACATTAAATGTCCCGAGTTGCTCAAAAGACACAGTAAATAGTCTGAGATACTCACCCAGCCTCAAAAGTCCCACGATAACAACAACCTAAAGGCCTCTGTGTCAATTAAACCCCATCCACAGAGACCACACCTCAGATTTTAGGATTCTTTTTCATACCAGACTTCAGGATTTTCCTATTTGCAATTTGTGCTGCAACACTCAAAAGAGTTATTTTAAAACCAAAAGAAGGAACAACTCAACATCAATGTGCAGTACTACAGATAAAAAAAAAATCTATAACTTACGAGCCACAAAATGTGCACAAATTAAAAATCAAATTGTCTATATATTCTTTTTTTTTTTTTATTGGCCTGCACCTATTTTAAAATACAGTCACACTGCCAAACGTACAATAATAATATATACAGCTCCTGGAATTGATTCTCGTCATCTTAGATCAAACACAACCATCTGTGAAGTGTATATTTTAGCCATGACCGTATTGACATTCATTAAACGTCACGCTATTCTAAAACACTCCTGCTGTTTCTTTTAGGGACACTATAAAGGCATTTATGGTGGGAGTTGGGGTGGGTGGGTCAGCCAAGACTCAAGATTTTACATGCAAGATAAATGTATCCAATCTTAATAAAAATAAATAAAAAAAAAACTGCATATTACAAAATTATTTTTACTTTAATTTGAAGACAAACATACAGTCCATGTCATTTTAACAGTACATATGCACAGTTGTATCCGTTGTGCAATGAGCATGCACCTGCTTCTTGTACATTTAGTATTTAATAAAAAAAAAAGGTGACTGTGGTTTTAAGCCTGCTAAACTATTTTCTCAACATTTCTGTAATTTGAAAACCAGTGACCCAGAGCTGCCTCACTGTGTCGTCGTATGAAACCAATCAAAACCAAGGCAGAGTTGGCATAAAGAGCAAACGCTAACTTCATGGATCCAAGGTGTTAGAAATAAATATCCCTCACGTCATGTCTCATTCCTGGAAGAAAAGACGGGGAGACAGAGACTCGCACGCTGCACTGGAAGAGACCTTTCCGACTTATGGAAACTGGATCTTTAAATCTTTTTTTTTTTTTTTTTGGCAGATTAACACACACCCTTCCAGCTTGGATCCAGAACAAGAGAGATTCTTTTGTTCTTACTGAGCTAATAATAGAGAGAGGGGCTGCATGTTGTGTGTGAGTGGTGTCTGTGTCTTAATCTGGGTATGTGTGTTTGAAAGTGTGTGTTGAAGGTGTATCTATAACTTCCTACATTGTCACACCATCCTTGCAATAAACTTTTCATTTAGCCCTGCTTCCTGTCTTTCTGGTTTAAGACTCAACCTCACATGTAATCATCAGAACAGTATTAGCAGAAGATGTCAACAATTACAAAGATGGATTCACAGATACAATGTATTTGACTTAATCCAATTGTCATTTTACTGAAACAATCCACATTTATAGAGCTATTTAATTGGAAGAGCATTCAAAGCATATTTAAATCAACTTCTTACCACTGCTAATTTATTTACCTTATTTTCTGGACCTATAAGTCACACTTTTTTTTTTCATAGTTTGGCCAGTCCTGTGAGTTATATAAGTCCCCCCCCCTGTTATTTTTTGACTGACACGTTAAATAGTCATTCATACTGACATGAACCAAAGAGTAAACATTTAACATGCAGCCGCGAAAGAGCCCTCTAGGCTTTTGACAACTTTATGTTGTTCTTCTACTGCTAACTCCCATCCCCAAACCTTAACTTATAGATAACTGAGAGAAACTTAACACAAGTAAAATACCCCCAAAAGTGATGTAGAATGAGAGTGGTGAATTTACCGGTAGCTTGCTTGTCGGACTTGTTGGCTTGTTATGTTAATTAAACCTGTTCGGGATCCCAGGTATGTTCTCTGTGTTACTGTTATTTCATATTAAATGTATGTTCTTGCATTTTGTTAAATACACTTCTAAATAAATTTGACTTATACTCCAAAGCGATTTATATATATTTTTTTTTTCTCTGTGAGACATTTTTTGACTGATGCAACCTATACGCTGGAGCAAGTTATAATCCGGAAAATATGGTATATTGTGTAGACCAAGATGAACGCACACATATGTGTGTGGAGACACTCCAAAATGCCTTTTTTTGAATTTGAACTGGTTTTGCAGATATTTTGGTCTGAAAAAGTCATAAAACTGGCAACAATAACACAAACAATACTTACAAACACAAACAGTGCATGCTACAAAATATTATACAGATTAGAATTCTACTCTGTTTATGGAATAGGCTGCATTGACATGCATGTCTTTACAATGACTTAAACTCAAAACTCAGTCATAGGTTTGCTTGTGTGATGATTAAATGTGTTTTCACTGCAGTGAATGGTCGTCTTTTCCTGCAAAGAACACAGTTGAACATGTGGGAAAATCAGAGCTTGTGTATCCTTTATTAATACCATTTGCACTTTAGATGTGGTTTTAAATTGAGTGTGTGTACTTGTGTGTATGTGTGTGTTGCGGGGGAGATAGACAAGTTCAATTATCTGTTGGTTTAACATTACCCAGGAAGCAATGGGGCCCATGCAACAGTGGAAAGCTTTCTTCTGCACTGAGCCCAGGCCATTTTGTACCTTTGTAACAGGCACTCGTCTTAATTACCATGAAGATAGAGTGATATGGACTGTCATTAGACAAACATAATGACATCTCATTCAGCAACAAATCAGGGAGTGACAAACTCCAGTCTGTGAGATAATTGAATTAGACGGAGGGTGTGAGAAATAGAGAGGCTTCACAATGGAGCAGAAATGATCATTCAAAATTAATGAGCAAACCACATGCAATTATTAGCTGTAGCCACACCCTTCAGCGAGGCTTTGTGCGTGTATTTTGCAATTATGGAAAATGCAAATACTGATCTCAAAAAGGTCAATAGTAGGGACACATTGTGTGCTAAATGTCAACGTGTGTTTTCAAGGACACTTATCCCTGTAGTAATTGGCTCCGTTTTTAGTACGATGCTTTTTTTTCAGTTATTTGAAAATTACGTTCAACGTTTGGAGGGGATGCTGCAACAGGCCCATGAATACACAGCTGAGCTGTTAACAGACAGAAAAAGAAATCAAACATAGGGAAGGGAAAGAGGTGAGTGCAGACTAATCAAAAGGCTTTCCAAAAAACTCTCTGAGCATTAACCTTCATTCAGAGACAAATAAAAAATAAGATTTGTATACTACGAGTATTTGGACACAATTCTCAAAAAAAAAAAATAATAATAATAATAATTTAAAAAAATGGTTTGGCCAGTTTTGAGTGATGTTTAAAAAAATGTACAATGCTTATAAAACCCATGTATTTTATTTCCATACTGTATGGATCAAGAAGAAGATTTCATTTCTTGTTCAGAAATTTTAGAGATGCCTAATTTAGACTCCAACAGAGCTCAGATTTGGAACTTGTTTTAACAATGGCGGTTAAGACTAATGTAAGACGCCATGTCACCTTCTACAGTCACAGCCCCCGTCCATACGACACGTCTCTTGTTTAATTTGTTATATTTTTAACAGGACGTCAAATCAAGAAAGCAACCATATCATATGTTTGGGGTAATGATCTGAGATATTGGAGAAAAAAAAAAGATAAACGTATTAATGCTAATATTTCCTCATGCTCAAACAGTAGTATCACTGCACCAAACCATGCACACCCACCTTAAGTTCACGGAAGAAGATGCTGCTGCGTGCCCACTCCACAATAGAGAAGAGGGTTTGGTCGGCCATCTTGCACATCAACCCAAAGGTGTTGAGCTTCTCATGCTTGGCCCGGCTGGCCTGCTCTTGCTGTAGATAGGCTAGTATCTTTGCCTGAACCTGCGGCTCATCGGGTTCACACTTTAGCAGCTCTACGATCAGGTGGGGGAAGCTGGGTGGAGAGCCTGTCTGGTAGGCATCAACATATGCATAACCCATGATGGACTCTGGCGAGCTGGTGTATGGGTCTGGGTACTCTGACTTGATGGTGCGTGTGCTCTGGAAGTGTCCATAGGCTGCTTGGTAGCCCTGCAGACTGCCTGCGTGTGGCGGCATTGCCATACTGACCGGAGAAGTAACAAATGGGCTGCGGTCATAGTCTGTAGGTGGCAAAGCAGTGGCATGATGGTGGTGGTGGTGATGGTGGTGATGGTGACTGGTGTGGTGGCCACCGTGGTGGCTCAATGGAAGGCCCTTGGAGGCTGCTGAGTGGATGTTCTGAATGGCTGAGGAGATAGTGAGGTCAGTGGGTACAGCCTGCATCACCTGGCTCATGGCTTCAATCTTCAGGCCGTTCGCACGGATCAGCGCTTTCTTTTGCTGCTTGAGGGCCCGGTCACGTTTGTACATTGGGCCAAACTTGTTGCGACCACCACGCATCCGATCTGCTCGCACAGCTGGCAAAAACGACAGGTGACAAACAAAAACAAAGGAAGAGGAGATAATTGTGTTTATTATTATTATTTATGTTTTCAGTTTATTTAATAAAACTATTCTTAAATGTATTTCTGATTATGTCTCATTCATGCTTAAATTAAAAATAATAAGAAAAAAAAAACAGTAATTGGCAAAAGAGAGCTTGTCAAAGAGAATCTGATATTTAGAGAATGTCATGGATTAAACATCTGCATTTCAATTGCACAGAAGATGTTGGAGTCAGCCTCCCCACTATCACAGACATCTACACCTCCAGATGCAGGAAGAGGACCACCTGCATCATGAAGGACCCCACTCACCCAGCACACACATTTTTTCCCCTGCTCCCCTCAGGAAGGAGGTTAAGGAGTATTAAGTGCCGAACCACTAGACTGAGGAACAGCTTCTACCCTGAGGCTGTTAGACTCATGAATGACCAGAATAATCACTGTGAAAAATCACATCATGAAGCTGCTGATCTTCTTCATGTTGCTGTGTTCATTTGTACACAGCTGCTCACACAGACTCATGTTCGTGCTGCTGTTTGGCGTATTATTTTTGTACTAAGAGTGTTGTTTTTCTTTTACATTTTATAAATTTGTTGGATTAACTGGGATCCTGTGTACACAATTTAGTTCCACCTCATGTGTCACATGTGGTGCGAATGACAATAAAGAACATTGAATCCTTGAACTCTTGAATTTCATTCTAAATTTAAGCTTGAATATACGTGTTAATGCATTACAACTATGCACATGATATGTGAGGAAATGTCTCTGTTGGTATTTTTTATGTGGAGCAAAGGTTTTACAACAACTACACTTGACGTTACCTGTTGACTATCACAGAGCACAGAGCTAAGTGATAGTACTGTTACTCATTGACTTGAGACTCAGACTTGTATGAACTACACTGCAAAGTGATCATAGTACAACTGGCTTTTTTATGTCTGCCTCTTAGAAGTGAGTTACTGGTGGAAACTTCAACAACAACAACGCAAATGTTATTTTCTTTTCAAAACACATGTCCTGTCTGATTGTGCTTTTTTTTTTTTGGAAAACTTGCAAAATGTCTCTGTCAATTTGCCAACACTTCTCTGCGAAAACCAAAGACTGAACAGCCTGACAATAATCCAGTCATGATTCTGATTCACTGATGAAACAAACATACCCCTAATGCTCCCTGAT
>JARVGV010000861.1:14434621-14450977 GCA_031762435.1 Hypsolebias longignatus
ATTTTTTATTTTTTTATTTCCCCAGAGGGACTATATAAAACTCATCAGCAAGGTTCCTACAGAAATCAAATGTATGGGTTATAATCAGTGTTATTGAATCCAGTGTGTACAGGAACTTTGATGCTCTATTTACCACAGATAAAGCTTCCAGAATGCGCAGTATGACTCATTATCTTTCACAATAAAAGCTCAAACAGATTCAAAGGACCCATCAGTAGATGGAAAGCCACATCAAATAACCTTTAATCTTGATAACAGGTAAGGTGGTGGTTGTTTTATTAAATTAAAATAAAAATAAAAATCTGAAATTATTTTAACTATTTCATTCAAAAATAAATTCTATAAATGTAATGTACTTTATCTTTGCTTTTTATCTTTCGCTGGATATAAATGGGCAACATCAGGTCCTTTCTCTGCATTAATACTGTATTTGCTTTTTGTTTAGTTGGTCCAGTTTCCTTTTTTTTTTTTTTTTACTCATAAATACATTTTAAAATCTATTTTCACTCTGAGCACGTTCTCTTTCAACCTCTCTGTTTATCAAGAAGCATCTCTATCAAACATGGTGTCTCTTTTCTTGATGCGTAAAACTTTGTTTAGAGTGTCAGACTTAATTTCTAGGCTGTTTTATCCAGATTTGCACACTGCAAATGGCTCTGATTTTATATGTCTGTTAAAGCTGGAGTGCCTGAAGATGAATAATCATTTTTCTGTTTTTAAGTTAGTTCAAGCTTAAATCTGCACACTGTGGCTTTTTGCCTGCATTTTTAGGACCACCCAGGCTGTTGATAAGAACTGCCTTATGTACAAATCAAATTGTTTTCCAAGAGATGAAGTGGTGACTTTTTAAAGTAAATACACTTCACACATCATTTAAAGCTGTTGAATCTTTTAGGACACACTATAACCTACAAAAATGATTAGTTGTAAAACGCACAGCAACTCTGACTTTGTTAGAATCAGCTGTGTGCATGTCTTGTTTTTCTGACTCAGTGTTTTTTTGTGCTCCGTTCCACTGAGTGTGTACTTTAGTCAACATGTGTGTAACATTTTAATAACATGCTTTACCAAACACCTGAATTTATCTTGTGCCTTTTTTTTTTCTTTTTTCTTTTTGTCTTCTGTTTGTTTTGTGTCCAGGTCCAGACATAAAGGAGGCACGCAAGCATACACACACACTCAGCGTAATGGCACCTAGAGGCTGTCTGCGGTCAACCACCACCCTGCCACACACACACACACACACACGCACACACAAATACATATAACCGGTTAAAGTAAGAATCAGGAGACCACCGAGTCAGGAAATTACAATGATGGGATTTGAAGAAAACACTCATTATCTATTCTTGGACCATGAAGACAAATTCACACATTCTAACAAACACAAAAGAGGAAACAAAGACTATTGCAGCAACAACAACAAAATACACATATTTGTGTATTTTTGCTAATTTCGAACGTCTCAGTTTGGGACAAAATTTAATCAGTGCTATTTATAAACAACTAGATTTGTCATGAATGTAATTTTTAATGTGTGTGTGTGTGTGTGTGTGTGTGTGTGTGTGTGTGTGTGTGTGTGTGTGTGTGTGTGTGTGTGTGTGTGTGTGTGCATTGTTAAAGCTGCCGTCACCTTTTTTTTTTCAGTCTGTCAAAACCAATTCGCACACGTCTAACAGCCGTACCACATGTCCCACAGCCCCCTCCATAACCAACCCACCCCGTGCACCGCCCAGGCATCCTGCCTAGCACACCCTGCACTAAAAAAGAACCTTCATTCTAAAATTACAGTGCAGCATTGTGGGAAACTCCTCCCTCCCTTATATCGCTGCATTTCCCCTCCTTATCTGCCCCTTATTGAGCTTCTGACGCGTATAATTTTGAGCAAAGGTTTATTTTATCGTTAATTATCCTGTCAGACAGCTGTCCACACTAATTTGCATCTATAATGAATGAGGTTATCAAGACATGAGTAAATGTGACACATTTGTCCAGGAGGGGTTGTTTTCAATACTTATTTTATTTTATTTTAAAAGTGTTTCATCACTTCTTATGAACACAACTGATTAGTATGCAAAGTCTATTTAATTCGCCTCGATATTCAATTCAACATATCTCCATGTTATCACACTGAGCCACTAAAACACAGCTCTTTAAATAGACTTCGATTTGTCAGGGTTTGACGGTAGGTTTACATTTGCGAGTGAAAATAAACCAAGTTAGATTTGTACGGTTAAACGTTATGCAGTCATACTGCCAAGATGGCCAGAATAAACAAAAGACGACTACTTACAGAGTTTTAAATTCGAATTGGACTAAAATGGCCGCGCGTCGGACGCCGCTGCTTATTTTAACGCAGCGCAGTTCGTTTTCAGATCGGGGTTAGCTAATGACATCACCGTCACAGCCGCCATGTGCACTGTCCACATTAACGACACACTCCACCAGTTCAGCTTTAAATTCTCGGAGCTAGCTTGGCTAACAGTCGTGCGTGTGTGCACCGTTAATACACTTGAGAATCCAAGAGGGAAGAGCTCACGCTGCTAATGGACGTGTCTGTTGATGTTCCCTGTTAACGGCAGACTGTAAACGATAGGACGATGATTGTGTTGAAGATGGAAGGTGGTGGTGGAGCGGGGAGGAGGGAGCAGTTTGGCTGTGCGATGATAAGGACAAGGAACATTATTATTTGGCGCCCCATAGAGTCTCTTTCCGCCCGTCTATGTGTGCGTGAGACAAAGGAAAGAGTCGAGAGTAACGCTCTTGCTCATGTCTCGCAATCATTTTGCTTCTCTTTTATTCCTCCCCTCCCAGTCCAACCCAATCGTGACATTACGCACTGTTACTGGTCTTCATCCAATAATGGCTGCCACTTTTCCATAAACGCCTCATTTTTCTCCTCCAGTTAATCGTTTTTAATGCATGTATTTTGAATTAGATGGTATAATGGTACAAACATAAGGTGAAAATAAGAATAAATTGAAGGCAACAAACTAGTTTTGGAAACCCAGCTGCACGGGGAAATGTACATTTTCTCACCGGTTGATTATTATTATTTTTTTTCTAAGTTCTTGTGTGTGTCCTGTCAGTTCCAATCAGTGCGTGTGCGTGATGAATATGAATCGTCAGCCTCCCTGCAGGCTTGGCTGAAGACCACCTCCAGCTGGACGCAGACCCCGACTCAAGTGTCTCGGTGTGTGTTTTGTCAGCGTGGTTGTCCGAGTCAGTTCGCATCTGTCAGTGCAGTGACAACCTCAGAAGGAAGCGTCACACACTCTCTGTGTGTGTGTGTGTGTGTGTGTGTGTGTGTTCAAGTCGCACAAAGAGAACGCCTCAAGCATAAAAATCAGTGAAAGCTAAACTCCTTGTTCCTTAAATAAAATGGACTTGGATTCTGTCATTTACAAATGAGATTTTAGAATTAGATTTAGTCTTTGCAGTAGTAAGTGTCTGTTTAGCGTTGTCTGTGTGCATGTGTCCGTAATTGCAGTGCAGCAGATGAAGAAGGAGGCGCCATTCCAGCTGCGAGGAGACAGGAGTCAACACACACACTCACATAAACACATGCGCACACACTAAGACACACGCAGAGCCGGGGGCGTGCGAGCAGGTGAGCATTAAGTCAGGGCGTTAAACAGATCATGTCGCGGTATGATATCTGCAGACAGGCAGACAGAGGGGGCCGGTCTGTACCTGCAGGCAGAGAAGCCACGCACAGCAGCCCTCGCCAGGAATGTCCTCCCGCTTCTGGTAGAAGGGCGGGGTGACGCGGAGAGACAGGCATAAACTGGCGTTTCCACATTTTTATATTTATTTTTCTTCCTCTCACATTTTGTGAACCAAATTGGATGTGAAATTGCCTCACTGTCACAGAATTTAATTTATTTTTTTATTTATATATTTCCTCTTTTTTTTTTTTTTGCTAAACTTCTGGACTCCTCAAAATGCTTGCAAGGCTTTTAATATATGAAATATATTTGGATTAAAAATAGATTTAGCCTGAAAAACAGTTGCTTTTTATGCAGATTTCCATTTTCTTCTCTTTTCATATGCTATTTATAGCTTTTATTTTTGACTTCGATGACAGAAAACTTTGCTTTTACAAGAGAATTTTAATGCTGGGACTTTTTTTTTCCTTCTCGCTCAAAGTAAAAGCTTCTATTGTAACGTCTAAAATTAGCTCCAGTGATTAAAGGAGTGCAGGAATCAGACTGACGGGAGCAGAAAGATAGAATTATTAGATATTTTTTTGGCGTCCCAGCATTCTCCCATTTCTTCATCTAATGATAGGACAAAAACAGAACAGTGCATCCGCACGCTTATGAACCAGAGCTGAGTTTGGGAGCAGTTTAATCACCCCCTGTGTGATTCGTCTGTCTGGAACTGTCTGTTTTGACAACGTCTACAGTAATAATTGTGAAACACTGACAAGCACTCGTTATGGAAACCCGTTCAGCCATCTTGCAGCATGTTAAGGTATTCGCTTTAAATCTTTGTGCCTCTGTCTCTACATCAGAATCTGTCCAGTAAACGTGGCTTTTATCTGTGGTATCACTTACAAAGTAAATCCACTTTAAGAGATACCATCTACGGTTTAGGCATCTGAGCAGATTCACCGAACCAACATTTGATTGTTGATCAAGAGAGCACAAAGCTTTTAATTCACTTCCTGCATTGATTTTTTTTTTTTTTTTCAAAAAAATGTGTTGCTCCTTTATTCACAGAACCTTTCCAAATGTTCAAAACGAAATGCTTTGAGTCATTTGGAAGATGCCGCGTTCTTTGATCTGCAATATTCTTGAGTTTTTGTCTTTTCTAAAGCTCCTTATATTCTATCCCGAGTCTGAAGTCTCCCCACCGCATCCACTTATCTAAAAATGATTCAGTGGTTAAATGTCAGAGCTGTCGGTGCCATTAAGGCCAGCACGTTTGAAGGAAGAACGCTGTCCCCTCCTTCATCTTCCATCTCTTCTTATCCCCCCTCCCTTGGCTTTCACATCTCAGCCCGGGCTGGTTTGAGGGCTGATGTGCAGACCTTGTCATTCAGATTAAGGCCACATTGTCAGCTCAGGGCTCTTCTCTCTTTAGTTGCGTGTCCCGGATCTTTCTTCCCACTGTCAGCCCCGTCCCGCGGCCAGAGAAGACCTTATAAAGCTACATTCCTCCTCATCCTTTGCTGTCAATTCACACACCGTCAGTCACAGCGGTGAAGAAAGAGTGAGTTAGCTGTGTTACCCACAGCAAGGACCGGGCTTTTCTTATTTAAGCTTGAGTGATGCGTTTCAACTTTTCCCCATGTTTAAATTCACAGTTGTTGTTTTTTTTAATTGGTTAAAAAAAAAAAAAAAATCCAAGATAATGACGCAGCAGAAGTGTGTGGTGTGAAGAGGTTTCATAAGAGATAACACTCATTGTGGTTGTGCTTTGTAGTAAACCTTGTTATTTTTAAATCAAAGTTTTATGAGTCAACTGCGTGTTTGTCAGGAGGTGACACATCCAGCAGATAATCTTAGTCACTCCTTATCCTGTTCTGGAAACGCGTCCCAGCACGGTGTTTATCGTCCGACCACATCTTGACTCACCGCCGCAGTTGCTGTCGCGTCACGTCTAATTGCCAGAGCAGCTCTGTGGCATTTCGTTTTCGTGCTTCTCACCAACTGCTGCTTTCTCTCTCGCTCTTTCCCTAAATGAGCAATGATGCAGCACTGTGAAAGATGGTGGACAGTTTCTTGGTATTGACGCAAAGAGAGGTTACAAACACGTATTTTAGTATCAAGACTGAGAGCCGCATCAAAACGAAACGACAACCACTGATCGGAGTGAGTCTGCAGTTTCATACCCGGCGTCTTCGTCGTCCTCCACCTCGCGCGGCGCCCCTGAGGCACGGCGACGATTCTCTAGAGGCCGAGCAGCTCCGCGTCAAAATGGCAGCCGACTGTGAGCTGCAGCCTCAGCCCAGGTGTGGCGTTTACCGAACTCTACGATGAGTCAGGGGTTTCAAGATGACTTTCTTGGTTTAACTGCTACTTAAAGCGGAACAAAATGTTTTCCCGTACACTCATCAGTGGTGTAATAACTACCGTGTGTCAAGGAATTAAAGTCTTTTAACAACCATGCCCAGTTTCCTAAGAATCAGAGCAGGGGTGAGTTAAAAGCGTAACTTTATTTACTTTTTTTTTTTTTAACACAGGCTGCTGTGGAAAGAAACACTTTAATTATAAATGCAACATGATTTATTCTTGAAATTACTTATTCTGGACTGTTTCATTCCTGAAAAAATATATTTGGTACCACTTTACAATAAGGCTCCCCTTATAGATGGCTAATAAATAGTTTATAGATGTGTTATCAATTCCTCTAAACACCTTATAAATCATTAATAACTGCTTATTATGCATTATTTAAGCATGACAGAGACAAAACTGACCAGTTTATTGCCAAAACGTGAGCCAATCTGTTCAATACATCTAATCTAGAGTTGTTATACTGTATTAAACATTTCAGACTACCACTGCATCATAAGTATCCAGAACTATACTATATCCTAAAAAAAACCTTACAAATGCTTATTGTGCATACAAGGAAATAACTTAGTCTGAAATGTTTGATATAACATATCTAGATTAAATATATATGGTGGCAGATTTGGCTCAATATTTGGCATGAAACTGGTCAGTTTTGTCTCTTTCTCGCCTTAACTAATGCATAATAAGCAGTTATTAACTATCTATAAAGTGTTTATAGAGGAATAAATAACATCTATAAGTTATTTATTAGCCATCTATAAGGAGAGCCTTATTGTATAGTGGTACCAATTTTTATTTTTTAGAACTCCCTGAAAAGCAGGTTTTGGTGAGATTTTATTTTTTTATATTTTTTTTATTTATTTCCTGTCAACAGTTTTTGGTCTCCATCTCTTTACAGGTGAAAACAGCTCGCTTGATAAGTCGGTGCAGACTTATTTTCAGTTTGTGTACTGGTTGAGCACTAATTGGAAAAGCTTTTTGCCGCTGTAGTTTGGTGAAACTCTGATGCCCTTCCCCAAGAATGAACGAGATTTAAGGTTTGACTGTGAGCGTTAGAAGTTTGCCCACCCAGAGAGAAGACACGCTTCACGTCTGAGCAGACTGTCGTCCCCGCTCACCATCAGGTCTTTTCTTGCCCCGGTGAACATTCAACGCTGTCGGTGAGTTTGAGCTAAATTAAAATAAACCATCGACCGTTGATTGTACCCCGTGGCCAGCCCGTGTCACTTCATGTCTCAGGATGGGGAGGAGAAGAACCCAGAATGGTCAAAAACCTGGGAGCAAACATGACTAATGACTTCTTGAGCACCTCTTTATGAAATACTTCAGGCTTCAGGGTCGCAGCAAAGGTCACAATCAACATTCATTGCTGTCGGTGGGTTTAACTGTGTGGAAGAGCTCACTGAACGATGAATGCAACTGTGTCCCAGATTTCAGCCCGACGTCACGACGATGGTATTTAAACCACACGTCTCGCCTCCTCGCCTGAACTCGGCAACATCCACATGGTTTGTGCAAACGGACATCTTGGCAGCTCGAGTGGAAGAGCAAGAGTTGGATATGAGCCTAGATGTAAAAAAAAAAAAAAAAAAAAAAAAAAGCTGCTTCAAATAAAAGTGGACGATGTGAAATGAGGACTCTTCTTTTAGAATGCAATTTTTATTTACTGATTGTGTTCATGTGTTGTTTTTTGATGCACTCAACTGAAATAAAAGAACACTTAGCTCTCAATCGTGTTGTTGGTCTTTATTGTTCTTGAAAACTTAGCTGCCATAAAACATATAGGTTGGATGCAGTTTCTCTTTAACGTTAAGAGGCACTAAACAAAACAAAACCAGTCTAATTCCAATTTTATTCTGTCCAATTATTTAATCCAGTTTATTTTCATGCACTCCCAAGTGGTCAGCATCTGGACTTACTGTCAAATCACTTCACTATTCTTGGTAGTTTTAAGTTTAAATACAATTTTACACCAAATCTCATATTTGGAACTTCTGCACAAATAATGCAACAGTTTTCCCTCTGTGAGGTGAGGGGTTTAAAATAAACGATGGGGCCTTTTTATGTCCACCATTTTAATTTTATTTTGAATAATCTTAGACTGAGTAGTAAAACACACAGGTTATTTTCTCTATCCTATAGGAATCACAATTTGCACATTTCAAATAGGTTTCAATACAACCCCAATTCAATTGTTTTATACCAAATGTCAAATTGCTTTTAATGCATTAAGGATTTTCCATAGTTTGACTTCCCATAGATTCTCAATGGACATTAGCAGATTCAAATAACCCTCATAGGTTATAAAATTCTCAATATAATAATAAAGGAATGAAATAAGGATGGCAATAGTTTAAATCCTAAATAATTTTTGTTTTTACATAAAATCTAAAAAAAAAAAAAAACAAAAATTGTTTTTAGGAGGGCTTAATTCAAGCTTTATTGTCATTCACATCATGTGGTACATGAGGTGGAACAAAATTATATACACAAGGTCCCAGTTACACCCAAAAATATAAAGTATAAAAAGAAAAGGTATATGGATCCAAGATATAGGCTAAACACTAACAATGTAAAAATAATACAGTATATTAAACAGCAGCCCCAACATTTAAGCTTCTTAGAAGTTGTCACTGAAACAGATTTTTTCAACTAAATGTACCATTGTTAAAAATGTTTTATGATTTTTTTTTTTTACATAAAACTTGACAAAAATTGACATTTAATTTTTCTTCAAGATAGCAAACAATATGACGTTTATGAAGTAAAATAATTTGAAGTTTAGAATATAAAGTTTCAGGTCTCTTGTAAATGAGTCCTCGTGGCTCAATGGGACTACCCTGTTTAAATAAAGGTTGAATGAATGAAACAAAAATGTTTTGCTGTTGGAGAACTATGTTTAGGCACATTTCTCATGTTAAACTGATCAAGTTCTTGAAACGTTTTTAGGCATGATTATCTCAAATGTTGCTGGAAACCACATCAAAAAGAAGCGATTTAAATATTTGGGTGTTTTATATAAAGTTATAGAAATGCTTGGATACTGTACTCTTACAGAGCCATTTACATTGTGTTAGTTATAGAAATACAGATGAAAGTAATCATATAGTTAAACCTAAAGTGAGAGCTGTTAGGTACATATACATGTATGCAATACAGTACGTGTCTGCTTCTATGGGTCCATCTCACTAAAGTGACTTTTAGCCTCTTTCTTCACCACTCGGTCAGGAAAGTACCTTCTTAGTATTTTACATGAACAAGTGCTCCATTTCCTAATTAAAACTACTCTATGACCATCAACAGGTTTCACTTCTCACACCACAGGGCTCGTGGCTGTAATTTTAGGCTTTTGAAATAAATCCATGTAATGTAAATTAGGCTACATCTTACAGCACCACACGTACAGTTTGACCTGAGAAGTCTAAAATGTGAGAATTGATGGAAAACCGTCTGTGAGATGTTTGACTGCATCACTCAGGTCAGCTTTTAGGACAGCAGACCCTTACAGGACGTGTGTGGTGCTAGAGAAGACGATGATGAGGAACTGGTACCAAGAAACTGCTGACGAAACCAAATGAGTCATGTTAGCAGTAAATAAAGAACATTCTTAAACGTTACCAAGAAAAACTCATCCGTGTTATTTACAAGTACATGTTTCATTGCACGTTTGTGCACAAGGCATTTGAATTGAAGGGTGAAAATTTAAACAGCCGTCTGTTTTTTTTGCTGAATAGAAAAAAATAAAGATATACAAAATACACCTGAGATTTATTTTAAAAGCAGAAACATGCACAAAAATTACAACACTACAGAGAACAGTAATACAAAAAACACAGCACAATAAAAAAATAATTCTAGTAGATGAGCATAAATAATACAGTGCTGTTGGAGGAAAATTGTTTCTTGGTCCACTAGAGGGAGACAATGAGCAAAACAAAGTTTAGTAAAGTTAACGTTTAACTAAATAAACAGTCAACATTAGAACTAAACTAAAACCAAGGGTTGCTGTAAATGACAGGAAAATTAGTTAAGAAAAAAATTCTACGTACTTTATACTGAAGAACTTTATAAAAAAAAAAATAAACTATTAGTCCTAATTTTAAAACTTGGCACTTTTGTATTTACAATAAGTAATTTTTTTCAACTCGTATCAAAACTAAAATAGTGCGCTTTAAAAAAAAAAGGCATTTGAAAGTAAAGATACATTTAATATTTTTTTTTGTAAAATACAAAGTTTGTTTTCTTCCTTATTAATGCCTTCATCGTGATAAAAGGAAATGTGTGCAACTTCCAGATAATTCATCAATTGTAACTCCCCGTGGAGATAATGAGCCGTTTGATGTTCCCTGCTCAGGTCACTGATGTGCAGTAAATGAAATGACTAAATTATGGAGATTATGATACCAAATGACAGCTGTAACCCCACAGATGCAGCAGGCAGTTGAAATACCATGAACACAAAACACAACATGACCAAAAGAAAAAAAAAAAAGAAACTAGCTTGGCCGCAAAAATGAAAAATCTGCTGATCCCAGTAAAATATTCAACTTTTACTTTAATTAAAATTAAACTTCTAGAGAGAAAAAACCCACTACATTCAAACATTGTGGATTAATTTCATGGATTAGACACCTGAGTAATGTGATAAAGCTGAAATGTACCAGAACTGGATTTGTTTAGTTTGATCAACTTTTTTAGACTTCTTAAAAAATGTCATGGTCAAATCAAAGAAATATATCTCATATCATATCCCTGATATTACATCATGTGATCTACATTTCAATTGGACTAAAACCAGCCATCATAAACAAGAAAAAAAACATTATGGAGGAAAAACTTGAGACATTATCAATCTTAGACAAACAATAAGTACCTGTACTTTCTGTACTCTTAAGTACCGGTAGTGGTATTTGCCCTCTCAGTGTTGGCATCCCCCTCCTGTGGGACGTTCTACTGCCTGATGTCTGCTGGTCTGAGCTGCCTCTCACCCTCAGCCAGGAAGATCTGCATGGCCCGATATAACAAGTGGATGCCGAGCTCCCGTCTCCTCCTCATGTCCCAGCTGGACACCACGCCGTAGAAATCTCCACGCTTCTGATTGGTGAGCATCTTCAACCCTGGAACAGTGTTATGATACATTATACACAGTTTCAGAAATACTTGTTTTTATTACTTTTTTTAAAAAAAAGTATTTTAACAAAATATGGTCAAGATGTGCAAAAAAGCCCAAAAGAAAAGCAGTTATTTGTACATTTCCTGAAACTGGAAAAAGGCACAATAAGGTCTCAGCAAAAAAAAAAAAGAAACCCTTCAGATGACCTGCCTGCACATTGTTGGATTTTTACTTGGATTATTGAGCGTGAACTTTGGGGCACAATAAGGTGTTTTGATGTCAATACATGAAATGAAACCACAAGCAACCTCATCTAGAAAAGATGGCGTTTACAGTCCAAAAACAGATTCTTGTAACATTTTTGTCATTTGAGTTGGAAGGGTACCTTCATTCATGAAGATTCAGGCTCAGATTTGCATTATAAAAGGGAGCCACAAAAAAATACTGAACTTAAAACATTTCACATTTATGAACTCCACTCCACTCACCGATGGCCTCCACCATGCAGGCCTCTCTGGTGTAAGCTTCCACAGGAATGACATTCTGGAAACAATGCAGAGAAACGACGCCCTGCCCGGACGTCCACACCTGCAGGATGTGCTGCACTTTGGGGCAAAGTTTCTGTCACAAGGAAACAAGTTAATGTAGATGTTGTAACATTTCAGCTAAGCTTTTTTTTTATTACTTTTTTTATTTTGTGCCTTACCTTGGAGGTCTTGTCTCCAGTATAGTACTCTAAAGCCTCATAAAGGTGATTATAAGGCCGAGAGCGTTTTCCTTTGCCCACATAAAAAATAGCATGAATAAAACTCTGGAAACACTCGTGGGGACTCATGGAGTGACTGCGGAACGGGAGGTTTTTCGTCACTCTAAAAAATAAAATAAAAAATAAAAAAGTTTGATTTCTGTTTTGTAAGTAGTGTGTGAACATATTTAGTGGAAATTGGCTCAGATTTTTTGTTTTCTTTAGTCATTTTCCAATGATAATGTTTAGCGACTATAATGAGCTTACAGTTTATTAGTTAATAAATAAATGTAACTGTCTCAATTAGAAGTATTTGATAGTTTTTTTTAACGTGTTTTAGTATTATATAGGCTCCAACCTAAAAGCATCCGGTGAATTATATCTCAATTATATTCTCAATTTCTGAATGTATATGCTTTTTATGATCGTCTACTGTTGTCACAATTCTTTGTTAAAATCAGGTCTCTCTTGTAAATGAGTCGAGGCTCAGCGAGTCTAACCTGTATAAATAAAGGTTGAATGAATATGAAAATGTTTCTAACAAACGGCATCCGTACATATTTTTCTTGCTTTTTTGTGACACATCTGGAAACATCCTGTCAGGACAAAACAAACAGAGCACCTCGGGTCGAGCAGTAGGTAGTTGAAGCTGGACTTGATTATGCCCTCCCTCCACTTCCTGTTCTGATCCGGTTGGTCAAACTGCTGGCTCAAAGCCTGCTCATCAGCCTGGCAATCAGGCAGCTGGAAAGTCTGAAGGGCCCGACACAGTTCCAGACTGTAACCTAATTGATTAAAAATATATATTTTTTCTATCAACAGCAGTGAATATAAGCAATATAATCAAATAAAGCCCACAATCTCATAATAATTCATTCATGTAAGAACTAATTGCGTATAATCTATAATAAAATCTTTGTTTTATTTATGTTGCTGCTGATGCACTAATTTTTTACCCTAAACTGTTAATGCAAACTGCAAGTGAATTAATTGTCATTACCTGTTTGTGGTTGGTCTAAGTGCATCTTGTGTTGAAGCTTGTTGGACTTTGACTCTTGTAAAAGGCGACACAGCCTTCGCATGTAGGTGGGCCTGGTTCGGCTGCTGATGGGACCAGGACTCTCTCCCAGTTCCACAAGCCTCCATCTCAGCTCCTTGTCAGTTATTCCTCTTATTTCTGGCAACAAATTGTTCTCAGAGTTGCTGTTTTCCTTTTTCTGTGTCAGTTTTTCAGGCTTTTGGTTCCCTTTATTTTTGCTGCTCTTCATTTCAGCTTGCAGGGAACACCAGTCATAGAGAACGGTCTCCTCACTGCTGGTGGTACTCATGCTGGAGCTGAGTGACGTATCCATTGTAGGTGGAACGTGGGTCTCGATGAGTTTGTGGCCCTGTTCTGTATCGGTGTAGAGGTACTCCACCGGTTCGTCCAAGTCCCGGAGGAGCGGGCGCCCACCAGGAGTGAAAGACAGGTCTGCCAGGCTCTGAGGCCTGCGGCTGGACAGCCTGCTCATGCTGTACCTCGGGGTGCATCCTGCTCCAATACAGTGAAGATCAGAGACTTCTCTGGATCTTTTGGGAGAAAAATAACAGGAAGTGGACGAAGAGGATGCAGAGTCCAACTGAGAACTGCAGTCCTCTGTGATGCAGACATCTTCATGTTTGAATCCATCCACCGGTTTTCTAGCAGAGGCGTCATTCACATTTCCCTCTGCGGCTGCCTCGTCTACACTAGTCAGGTCATCAGTTAGAAAGTCCTTGTCTTCAGAGAGATCCGGGCCCTGTGCTCGTATGGCAAGCATAATCTCGGCAAGATTCTTCTCGTAAGCATCTACCGAGTTATCCTGGTTCTTGTCCAGTATAAAGGTGTCGCCCAAAGCTTGTGACTCATCAACAGAGTCTGTTATACTCTTAGTAAGAATGAGCGTGTCAGCTTGGCTATGACTGACACTTGAATATGTAAAAGGGCTGGCCTGTGTGTCCAGGCTAGCTGAAGATGAGGATTTTCCTTCTTGGTTTCTCCTTGAATTATCTGCTGTGTAACCAGGCGTGTGTGGCGACTTGTAACAGTGTCCACCGGTCTGAGACCTGGGAGTCTGACGGAGTGTTCGAACAGGTGTTGGCAAGGTCTCGTCAAACAAAGCAGATGTGACTAACATGTTCTCTGGAGTTTTGCTTGTACTCCCTGAGCAGCGACTCAGTCTAGAGTGAGTCCTGCCGGTCACAAAAGGACTGAGTGTGAATGGAAATGTATCGTTTTCTTCTAACGCTTCAGCTGCATCAAATTTGAGCTGAGATTGTTGTTTCATGTCTTTACTTGAAGTGTACATATCAGAACCACTACAAGAATCCAACACATTGTTCTTTGGGGGGTATTCTTTAGACAAGATAAGCTTATCAAGCAGAGCAGGTAAAGGCTCTACAATTTCATGTTTTGAACCTGTCTTGAGTTCTTCAGGAACGGGTGGAAGATTCCCATCTTCCCATGGGAATTCATTACCAGAGTCGGTAGAAAGCTGGGCTGTCCTTTTGTTGGATTCACCCTCAGCAGAAGCCTCCCCTGCAACAGGGGAGCAAAGATGTCCAGGGTGTAAGGGAGTGTCCACAGTGAAGCTGGTGTAATGGTTGCTCTCGCAGCTACTGTAATGACTGCTACCGGTCCCACTGCTGCTGCTGGAAACATCGCTATGCGCTCGCTGTTCAGCTGGATTCACCTGAGGCTCTTGGTCACTTTGTTTGTCCAGTTTGTCATCGCTCATTTCAAGCATACAGTGACTCACAACTGTTTTGTCCAAGTCCTTCTCTGTGCTCTCACCGTTTCCCCTGCAGTAAACAAAAACGTGATCCGGTGACGTGACATCGATGCTTTGCTTGGGTAACACAGTGGCCACGCGTTCTGGATCTAGAAAGTCAGAGTACTCAGAAAAGTCAAACTGTAATGTGCGAGCACTTGGGCTGCCTTCACCATCAGTGTTTTCTTTGGAGGTTTCACGACTGAAAACAGGGAAATATTCATCTATATTCCTGAAGCTTACACTCTTCCAACTTGGTCTTTGCCTGCAGGCAGACTCTGGAAGTGTGTCTCTTTTAGAAGGAGAATTTTTGCCGTTAGCTGTAGCAACATGCTCCTTTGCTTTTGTTGTGAACATCCATTCATTACATAAAGGGTCCTCTTGAGGAAGTGGCATTGTAACTGCAGGTCCCGCTGCAGACAGACGAGTGCTGGAAAGCAAAGAAGTGCCATCAGGTCTGTTAAATGAAAATCCTCTGCAACTTGGTCTTCCATTGATGTTTGAAGAGAGCCTTGTGCTGCTCAGAGGAGCTTCACCAAAATCACTCATCCGGAATGAACGGGAACTGAAACTGGTGACCAATTCAGGACAGCAGGGCACGTCAGTCTGGTCAGAATACACAGCTGAGAAGAGAATAGGAAAAGACTAATGAAAGCACCACAGAGGAAAAATAATACAATACTGTACAATGTTTTTTGCAGCTCTAACTTGTGACCTGATACAGTATTTATACACTACTAGGTATTTGGGCCGAGGTCGTTTTCATTCATTTGAAAAATAGTGAAGATTAATGGCAAACGTTCAAGCAAATTAAAGACTCATCTCAGTGTATTCTTATTTTATTGTTATTTTTTTTTCTTTTGTTAAACCAATCTATCCAATTCTATAATCTTAGGTTCTATGTGGAAAAACCTTCCAGGTATTATGTATGATAAGAAATATTCCAAGGTTTTAACCATATGTACACTTTGCTAGTTTGCCGTCAATCAAATAAAAATGAAGCTACTGTGATGCAGAAATTTGTTGGCATAGCAAATAATACACCCACTTTCAGTTCAGTAGTTGGTTTGTAAGGGCACCATAAAAATGACAGAAGGTCTTAAATCTTGGTACACAAACAGAATTTACCAACTTAACAAGTGTGTCAAACAACAATCTTTGCAAGTTATTTACTTGAGATAAACTTTTTTTCTTTAAATCTTACTGTACTGAAACTGCGGCAGGTCTTCCTCCTCAGTGTCAGTTGGCCTAGCCTGGTATTGCTGAAGGAGATGAGCACATTTTTGGTTTTCCTGTTGCTCTGCTAGCTGCCTGGGAGTGTTACCATCCTGCATAAACAAATGCATGATAAGTTTAGCAGAAACCAAGCATCACATATGAGATGGGTACAACTGGGACACTCTACATCCAGGAGTAAACACACATGGAGCACAGTCTGATTACTCAGTCACCATTCTGAGTGAAGTGTGAGATTCACAAGTCTGTAAAAAGAATGAACAGATCGATGGGGTTCATATTAGGGCTGAACGATTTTGGAAAATAATCTAATTGCATTTTTTTTCCCTATAAATTCCAATTGCGATTTAAAACGCGATTATTTTTTAATATCTTCTCAAGTATTATTCAACAAACAGAAGCAATAAATCGATCTGTTTTATAATAAACAATGTCAGATTTATTTAA